>JAHZNA010005015.1:0-20937 GCA_027743935.1 Sinodicranocentrus sp. ZH6 | reverse complement strand
ACAACTAAAAATGAAAAATCTAGACTAGAGTCTTTGACATTCGATGAAAATTTGTATATAGGTGTATTTTAGCATGATGACGAATCCGGTGAATAATTTGCAAAGACTTGATTTTTCATTCTTACATGTCTTTTTTGTGATTTTTGGGCATTTTGGTATAAAAATTGTGCAAATTATTCACGTCTGCTTTAATCCTTTCTTTCTTCCATTTAATTTTAAATGGGGGTCTACTTGTACATAGCATATTATAAATTACGGAGAAAATTAACAATATTTAATTGCAGAACATGATTAGGATCTGTCGCATCTTCGAAAGAGTTAAAATACTGGACGAAAAGAATGTCTGTATGACAGACGCTAAGGGAGTAAATGCTAATTATAGACTTTCATGGAATCTTCCATCTTAAGCAGCATTATTGTAAAGTTAACGATTTAAATTCTACAGTCAAAATGCTCCTTTGATCATTAATATTTTTACTTCAGCGTTTACAAATGATATGCAGAGCAGAGGATTATAAAAAGTCAATAAATATCACATTTCCTCCCAAAAAAGTTCTATTGTGGCAGTCACTTGGGTTGTTTTTCTTCGGAATTTTTTCGCATGTAATGTATATAAATGTGTACAAACAATAAATTGAAAACAATAATGATCCTAAGGTTGCCCTTGATTGTCATGGATGTGCGTAATGAATCTTCACAACCTCAAACTTTACTTCCGATTCTCTGCCTATCTGACGGGTAAATCACAAAAGCTGGCAATTGACAACCTAATGATTATTTGGGTGAATGAATGAATTGGGGCAATATTTTCCACGTTAGTTGTTTCATTTGATTTGCCCTGTTAATCCGTTTTTAAGAAAAATAATAATCCACTAAATAAAAGCGGTGTATCTATTTGGTATGGCGTGGCGATGCTTTTTTTAACTCAATTAACAGCCATTACATTTATCTAACTGATAAATTTAGCAGAAAAGCACTATGCAGGAATTCGACTTCAATGTCTAGCTAGATTTACAACTAATCATAAACCAGTCAGTATATGATGTGAAATATGATGCGCAGTAAAGTAAGCATATTATTTACGCATGCTTGTTGTGTTGCGTGTAATTAACTTCAACATCCAGTTTATTGACGCGTCACCCAAAATGCACATAATATATTACGCATGCTTTGTTATGTTTATTAGTTATTAACAAACGGTTTTGTCGACGCCGTCGCTCTTGTTGATTCATATGCATAGTCCATTCATACAAATCAAACTATTACGGAAATGAACGACTGAATGAACTGCTTGCTAAAACTTCGTTTTGATTTGAACCCATTTGCAGGACAAGGTCTAGGTTGCTGTATCGATTAAGGACATTGCCAAGGGCCCAGGCTAACTGTTCAATGACTTAGACTAATAATAGTATGTAGCTACACGGTAAGAACATCCGGAAAGGAATAAATATAAGCTCGCATACTTTGTTTCCTTACAGTATGTTGTTGTGGTCTGTGACTGTACATTTTACTCCATCGGAATCTCACAACTTGTGTTCTCTGGTGTAGCCAAAAGTTAGTTTATCGACATTTCTTACGTTATTGGGCTTAAACTCGTGCATCATAAAAATTCTCCTGAAACATCATGATTATCAAATCTCTGGAATGTTTATTTGCGACGCTAGCGTTTTTATTAGTTTTACATTGTGTTCATGCGGAGATAGAAAACTGGGAAGATTATCCTGTTATTTTAACCATGGAGCATGACAAAGCGATCTTTTTAACACCAGAATCTGGTTGCCGTGTGGTGGAAGATCGGTAAGTTTAACAACAACAACAACAACAAGCGGTTTGATGATCAAATAACGCTATATTAAGAAACTAATCCATATTTTGAATGAGCTCTAACTGTCAAATATGTTGTAGGCGTCTTATGGAAAAGTTTTTGGTTCGAAAAAATAACGTGTTTCGTACAAATTCAACAACTGCTAGCGATATTATTTTATTGTGCAAAGATTTCCAAGATGATAAAATAAACGCCACCCAGTTTGTAGTACAACTTCATGCAAAGTCCTTTCTAATTTACCCAGGTACGATATAGTTTGCTAAACATGATCACTAAATCATAAATGCCTTTTATGCAAGCCATTACGTAATTTGCATACAATACTATGTGAAAATACGTCTCCCAAACGTCATTTAAATTATTTCATAAATATTTACAGGAACTTACTGGTGTGGCATGGGAAACAATGCAAAGGATGAGACAGAGCTTGGGTATTATCGCGAGACTGACATGTGTTGTCGTGAGCATGGTATCCTTGAAACAATATTCTGTTGAAAGGTCAACTTTCAATAGTTTAGATCGACATTATTCTGATAAGTTTTTTCTTTAGATTTTTGCACGGATTCCGTTTCGGGATGGAGTTGTCATGCAACAATCAAGGACCTTTGTAACTCGGCTCCGTTCACTAGGTTGATTTACCAAAGACTTTTGTATCAGCTTGTGTTTATTTGCAGCATTATAATCTTTCCAATATTGTTTCAGATCTCATTGTAACTGCGATACTAAATTTAGAGAGTGTTTGCAACGAGCCAACGAACCAGCAGCATATACTATGGGTACACTGTATTTCACCGTATTAGGGTTAAAATGTTACAGAAAGGATTACCCTATCATCGAATGTGAACAATATGGGGGGTAATTTAAGAATTTCCAGACAAACCGACTTAGGCAGAATTTTAATCATTTTCTGAATTCAGCTCATTGCATGATTTGTCTTCTAAAATCTTAAACAGTTTCCTAAACATCCATTGCCAGAAGTATAAACACGATCATTCCAAAGAACCATTCTATCAGTTCTTCGACAGTCCAAAGTTTACTCCTTCCGCACGCACCGTCTCTGCAAATTACAATGTGTCAATGGTGCATTCCTTAAATGGATATAACATGCTGGAAAACAACACAATTGCCGAATCGCACCCAACTGGTGAAGCTGGTTTATCCTTTTCAGGATCGGAATTCTGCAGGCTTTCTGAATGCTAAATTGATGTTGACAAGCTTTCTGGCAAGAAAATGCTTTTCTAAGAAATCCTCTATTCAAATTTTTAAATTATTTTAGCCATAAAATTTCGTAACGATAATACATTTTTGTATCATACCTTATACTCTTAAAGTTATCTCATGATTAATTTTGCTAGAAAATCATGCTACTTGATTATACTGTTTTGCGTTGTTTACGCCATTTTTGTGGCAGGCTTCGACAAATAAAATATCCCATTTTCCAAAACCTAGAATATGAACGAATGGGTATAGGTTAAAAAGAGTTTCAAGCCTTGGTAACTTTGATTGTGTCACTAAAATCGTACTCAAGGCTGGAGTTAAGAAAAAATTAATAAAGCTTTGAGCATTTAGATATCCAACTACAGGACATTTTAGTTATGTGTCAATGTTTTATATACATGCATAACGGCTAATAATGACATTATACGCATAATACGCCCTTGAAATGGATGTCTTTAATCGAAATAAAATGTGCATTAAAATTAGCATACACAGTTCGTATATAAGCAAAAGCCCAACTTTTATTGCACATTGTACCCAGCAATTTAGAATGTAAAGCCTGCAGGCATGGCTTCTCCTCGACGACCAGAATGTGAAGTAGGATCTGAAATTGTTGCCTCTGTAGGTCCAAATATAGTGTTGATGGAGTTTAAAAGCCCCCGAACCGCTCTTACGTAGTATGGCTGGGAAGCAAAAAACTGCCACTGTCTCCCTTCTCTGTAATTATACTCCGGTCTAATGCACTCACCACTGCAAAACATATAATTGCTTAATCAAGGATCAGGCTTGGAAGATAAATAAATAAACAAGAGCATTAGGTAATGGTAAATTACTATCTTACGTTAGCCTCTGTTGCCTACAAGACTTAATTGGATGTCTTTCTGCAAAACACAATGGCTTCAAAATATTGAAGTATATGTGGGCAATTTTTGAACTGGTAAGTTTGCTAAGTGTGTTGTCACTTCGTAAGCATCGCAAGAACGTGTCATCGCAGTCACAGTGTGAACTTAATGGAGTATAATATCAGAAAGGATGTGAGATTTTCTTGGCAATACATTTTTTTCACAACACTTTAAATAAACAAATTAGAAAACCTTGTAAACGATGCTTGATTCAGAAGGCCGTGTCTTACTTCTCCAGCAGGTATACTATCAGAACATTTATCATGCTCCCGGCAGCATCCGTCAGTGAATGCATAGATACCAAGGTCATCGTCATTTTTGGCAATGTCACCTCTCCCACACCATTTGGTTCCTAACGGCATGAAATAAAATATTATAAGCACTGCTGATAGTCCGCACAAACTTACCATTAGAAGCAAACAGCCCAAGGTTTGATTTAAACGTTATCTTCGAAAGTTCCACACATACCAGGGAATATGAATGGAGAGGTTTCACTGGAATTTTGAGTTGGTAGAGTATTACCAAGAGTTCCATTTCCATCTCTTGTCGTATTTAAACCCATGAACCCCCAGTCGTTTGCGAAATTCCCTTCCATTTCTGCAGGATGTGTAGAATTTCCATGAAGGTGACATCTCTCAACGAGTAACTCAAATTGAATAGGATTTAATTTAGTTAGTTGATTCTGTCTTGTTTTGTAAATCCATGCAGCGTCGCTTCAAGTATACAATAAATGCAGTATTAATTGGAAAGAGAATTAGCTACTAAAATAGATAATCCAAATTTTATCCCTGTCAATTCGTCGATTGACCGATCACTTTTGATTGACAAATGTTCGAAAACTGATGACAAAAGCAAAAATTGTCTTATTACCTTACCTTTCAACAAACATGTGACATTCGTTTTGATACATCTCTATAATCCTTGTACCTGACAAAAAAGGGAATTATTTTCAAACTATAAAGTAAATCTCATTCGTCAAAGCATTATATTGTTAAAAGCAATTACCCTTCACATTGCTGTAGTATTTAGACGCATTTAATGACAGATTTGCCGTTTGTGAGGAAGCGAGGGCTACAGCCAAAAGTTCCAGAAATACCACTGCAAATACAAGTCATTTTCTAACTTTTACAAATCTCGTTTTAAGTTTTAAACAAACTGAAATCCAATAATTTTGTTAGCTCATGCAACGAAATTTCGCACTTCTCGGATTTTCAGAATGAAGGAAACCTTGAAATGTAAATTTGCTTTAAAAAAAGAGTTCCTCTCACTAATTTCTTCTGGATTTTCTAGCTATGTTAGCACACCAAACAAATCACTTGAACACGACCCACGCTGTGTTTGCACACTACTAACGACTTTAACAAAGAAGAATGACAAGTCAGGTAGAATGACAAGAATGACAACTTTTTGGATCAAATTTGCTAATACGCCAATCTTGAAAGCCCGACAAATTGACAAAAATGAACATGCAATTTAGAAACAAATTTCCTTCAAACTAGGAACAGCTCTTTTTTCTGCCACGTATCCTTTACAAACAACATCATGTTATTACGTGAAACTTGTTAGCAAATTGTGATTATTCTCCTGCCTCCTTGACCTAGATGGATGGACAAGTGAAGAATAAACGGCATCATAGTGGAAGAGAGATCATATTAGCACGTTCATACCGCATTTAACTTCAGGATCATGACATGGTAATCATATTCCACAGTCCTTGGAACCCACATTATGGGCTCCTATAGCTCTTATGCTTGTCTTTGTCCTGTGTAATAAAGTCATTCCGTATGTAAGGCTTTCAGCATCATTCCCAGACTTCTTAAATATTAACTGAGGAAGAATCAAGGAAAATTACTGACTGAAGTTATGTCATTACATTTTACGTTATATTTACCTTCTTATGCTGAATGATAGCGGTTCCTCACTTTTCCTTACATATTGCAAGTTGTGGGAGGTGTAGCTTACATGCATTGATGTACAACGAAAATCCCTGCACTACCGCGTGAATAAGGATTTAGCTCAAGTTTAAGGGCGACAAAGACGAACCCAAAAGACAGCCACTATTCGTGGGACAAGGAAATTAACAAAAATGATATTCCTCGCAACAGTATCATTTTATGAACAATTTTGCATAAATGAGCTCTGGTCTCTAATCAAAGTGCATCTTTTAATGTTTAGGCTAACATGCTTTTCATGATGTGCAACATGTTGCTCACCTGAGTCTTCTTTTTTTAACGACTATACACACTTATCAAATGAATCATCATGTAACGTCTTATAACAGAGGTATGCTTGAACAATCCAGCGAAAAAGTGGATCCTTTAAGATAGTAGTTACAAAAAGAGAAGCCTGAGTGAGGAGCGGCTTAGACCAGAGGATTGTGGCACATGCATGTTGGAGTAACCTTGGTTTACGACTACTGCCAATAATGAATGCTTACAAAAGGATGCTAAATGTAAACAATAATTGCATTCAACAGTATATATTTTCTGACCCGTGAGTTTCTAACAAAAGGGATTGTTCATGGACACGCTCATTGCCGGAAAATGAATAAATACACTTGCCTTTGTGATAGATATATCCCCATTACTCCTATAACTCCTATTCCTGTTTAGTAGTGATATGTATATCGGCAAAAAAGTCAACCAACTCACTGTAGCTCTCCAAGCATGACTGCAACAATCGTAGCTTTTGTTGTACTCGGGAAGAAGGTGGAAGATCAAACCGGATAAAAGAGTTTATAGCTGCTAAATGATTTGTAAAATTAAAATTCGGGATAAATTTTTGTGCTGAGTTCACTGGGCGTTTTATATAATATTCCCAAGTATCGTTGGCTACATAATTCAGACTCGTGTCGTAATACTTCCTGTCTTCAGTTTTTCTTTTGTTAGTAAAAGATACCATAAAAAAGCGGGTAAATTTTTGCATTGTTGGAATTGCCACGATGAACCACGCCAAATTGAAGATTTCATTCTGGAAGTAAGCTTATTCTGGTCACGTGTAGTTAAAAAGGGCGAATTTATATAAATACAATTATAAGGGGAAATGCGACCAAAGGATGAAAATAAAGTCAAGTGCAAATCAAAAAATTTTCATAAATTCTAATTTATTTTTTAGACTTGTCACATGTCAGTTTCTTGTATAATATAGGCTACGTACACACAAATTGACTTTATTGACAACGCTTCTGATTCATCCTTCTTCTTTGAATGTGACACAGACTTTGCAAACTTGCATATCGATACTGATAGAATAAACGAGTTAATATGATTTTATCCTTTCATGTCATTCTTCGTGTATTTTGTGTTACTCTTTTGACCAAATTTTAATTACGAATATATCATTGATAAGTAGCGAAGATTTCTTCATGTCAAATAATCCTCATCTTTTTTTGCTGTGGTAAATGTTTTTTCCTTTAAATATTATGCGCTTTTCGTTGCAGTATGCTATGATTGAGTAAATCGTACATCAAACTTTTAAATACATGTCATCATCGTCGTATATGCATATAAGTATAATAATATGACATTTCATATAAGGTTAAGGTTAAAGGTATCATGTACATACATTTAAAAGTTTTGTAATGGAATACAGCGCCCGAAATTAAACAGCGAAAAATTTATAATCTTTATGATGATAATTAGATGCATTCAATAATTTTGCAGAACTGCAAAGTAGATTAGTAATTATATAACTCCATTTTGTCCTAATACATTTCTTAGCATAAAACTCAAACAGCATTTTGATTCTCCAAGTAAGTTACCGTGACGTCTTGGTGTATTCATAAATATCATCAATAAGTAATTAATTAATTCACATGTATATATATTTTTCACAAATATCTTCATAAACACACATATTACCATCTTCAGGGGCTTGTTTCCTTCTGCATTTTTAAAATAAACTTAATACAGTAAACAGAGCCTTTGAGAATCCTATTTAGATAAAGATAATGTCGATGATTATTAGGCAAAAAATTAGATATCTGTAATCAGCTCTGTATAGTGTAAATATTATGGTAACTGTATAAGATTTCCTTATGCGTTATTGGCAATTTGGTTTCATGTTTTTGTTGGCAAGCGCATTTCACAAGTCTAAACAGCTTGTATAATTATCATACATGTACACTTTTTCCCATGCATAAATGTTTCTTTTTTACATTAAATGGCCTATTCACTAATACCATGTCCAGCACGACCAGGAGCAAATACTAACGATAAGATTAGATGTTATATAATATTAAGATTTTTTTACCATATCATGCCTAACATGTATTCCATATTTTAATAAGTAATAGAAGAGATTCTCATCATGACAGCAAGATAATAATAGAGGTAATCGTTTCATTCATTTCATATTTTTTGGTGTATAAGTACAACTATAAGCTAGGGTTAGGCTCTTTTGCATCAGTAGCTTCCACAAACATACCTAGTATTAAAGAGTAAAAGAGGTTATCATGTCTAGTTTCAGCATCATTTTAAAATCCATATTCCCGTCATAAATAATTTTTTGCGCACTTATTCCTAGGATTAATCAGTATGTTTTAGCGGTTTTCATTTTAGTATGCTTATAGCGAAAAATAATGTCGATTGCATTGTCCAGTTTATACTTTGCATAATTTACAGATTCCGGCAAGATAAGCTTTACAACTAGTAAAGGTAGAGAGTACAAGAGTGATTGTTTTGTTTTAGCGACTGGCATTTTTATTTTGGTTTAGTTATCGCTTAATTTAATTAGAATTTGAAAATAGAGCCCAGCAACAATGGAAAATTAAAAGTTGCATATTGTGGTACTTTGATTTTTTAGATTTTCGCAATCATATTGTGCATAGGTAATTTGATATAATTTAAACTTACTTTTTTCCCAATGTGTAAGCAGTAAGCAGACTTTTTTGTCGTTTGAATTCATTTGTGTTGAGAAGCATGAGATTAGGGAGGATAGAACGGGAGGAGTGAATATTGCATTTGTTCGTTATTCCATACGAGTCATTTCTAGATTTCTACTGACCATTTTTTAATACATTTACATACATCAACCTCTCTACTCATTTCTATTATACTATGAAAAACTATATGATTTTCTCTTACTTTGCTATGGCTCATGTACAACTAGGTGACTCATCATGTTGAGAGTTCTAGATCCTTCACGGAGAATAGTACATTTTGTATGTTTGTATGAGTTGTGAATTTTTTAGCAATTGCTTTTTGTACGAGGTCAACTACTTGGGTTCCTTGTTTGCCTAGTTCAATCCAATTTTTTAAATATTTATCATCAAGCCAATCTTGACAGCTCTATTTGGACTGGCCCAGTTTCTAGTCGCATGCACAAATGACAAGTAAAGGATTATAATTTCAAATTTTTCAAAAACTTGCAAGCCAATAAACGAGTTCAGCTAGCTTACAGAGTATTGTACTTGTAAGTACGTTACAAAAGCAGGTATCAGTTACGTTACATGCATTTCCTTCTCGGTCATGTTACATAGTCTTACATAATCTTACCAAATTTTCTCTTGGAGACAAATACTTTTCTTGAGTCTTTTTTCCTAGTTATGCTAATCATCATCACAACTACCTACATTCCTTACCGGAGGTCCGCCTCAGCATATCTTCTCTCGCCCTTTCAACTTCATCCAGTTCATAGTAGAGTAATCAATGTCTTTCAACTACATCTCTATAAATGTCCATTAGTGGAGTACATCATCATAATATAGACATATAAACTAGGTCCTGGTTCAAAATTCAAATTGAAATATTGGGAATGCTAGATCATTCAAAATATGCAAACATCCTTCGTAAATATTCTTGTACCCGAAATAACTTGCTGCCATGGGTTATCTATTTAGCTAGTTTTATATTACATAAAATTCGAAATTCAAATGTTCTACTCATCCATTCCCGTGCACTGGCTCCAGTTGAAACAATTATATGCAGCGTAGTTTTTGTTTTAAAAAGAATTTGCCTAACAATACACATAATTTTCAGTCTTTACTCTAAATTTTCTTGAACCAGAAGAGATATACTTGCCCCTCTGCCACTCGCAAGTCGTCCACCCCTGTACGAATAGAAAACAAAGAAAAAGTCAATGATTGAGCTTAGCAGGGGTTTAGTCCAAGTCCAAGTGAAAAATGTGTTTTGGCTTAATTGAAGAGTTGTTACTAACCAGCAGGAGCCACGAAGGAATTGGATGGCGGGGTCGTTGGATTTGGATCCGTGTTCAGTCGATACAACAGCCAGTAATGGTATTTAATAGGTTCCTCCTTATGATTGGAAATCGTGTGCACGTAATGACCATTAGGCCACACTGTCGACTCAAATCTGTAATAGATGAATAAAAAAAGTAATGAGACAGTTTCTCTCTCAGTGGGGGATAGATTGCGACAGATAAAAGTGAAACTAGGCAGCAAGTTTTTCCCCCTTCGTGCTGGGAATACTACAAGTCGCAAGGAGTTTGAAACTAACTGCTACAATTTCGAAATGGTCGAGGGAAAGTGAGCAACGTAGGAACAAACTACTACTCAACGGAACAAACTGCGTTTTCTCAACTTACGTGAACTTGTGGTTCAGCGCTGCTGCTCTTTGCATCACAGCATAAAACGTGGAATTTGCTTCTATTCTCACTGTCATGTTATGCTTGTCCGCAGATACAGGATCTGGACCAATCCAAAGCCAGTACGTGACGTTGACATCATGTTTTGGATTGTTCATCTTGTCCAAACTATCATACTTGTCCTGCTTTATGTCCAAACCGTGATCACTCGTATTCTTTCCATTTAACAGCTCACTCTCAATCCCATTTGTGCTTATTTTTACTTGATCACTACTGTCTAAGTGGGTGAGCTTAGATGGTTGATCATCTCTCTGAGTGTCTGCTGATGTTATTGGTCTAACTTCGTTGAGTTGTTTATGGAACGCGATGTCTTCGTCAATGCTATTTTGAACGTTATACATCACGGACACGTCGTCTGATGCACTCAGATACTTGTTCTTGTGTCGAGCGCTCTTGCAATGCCCTTTCCTTGCTCCAAGAATACCCATACCATTTAATAAGGCAGATGTGGCAATCACTGCGTCGACTGTCTCTTGTGGGTTGTCGAGGAAGGATCCATTAGGCTCCTGAAGTGATTCGAGGGCATGAACTGCTGCCGTCTTGTTCCAATTGATCTCAGCCCCGTGAAGGCCCGACAAAGCCTAGTTTTGCATTCCCAAATAAAATTATATTTTTCAGTAGCACAATCCCGACCAGCACAAAGAGGTAGCTTAGACGCTGGCACGGTGCAGGTTAGCCAACAACCGACCAACATTGGGCTGACCAGTTTGCCCTCAATGGCTTGCTAAAGGCAAACTATCACAGGGCCATTTACGGCTGTACCAGCACGATGGCAAATCACTGGCATTGCCTGTATCAACCCATAATTATACCAACACACAACCCATGCCTCCCCAATACTGGCGATTTTATCAACCAGTACAAGCCCATTAATAATCCGATGTGTATTAATTTAATTGTTAGATTAATTAGTAAATTAGTAAAAATGCATTCCGGAACATAATGATGTTAACTGTTTATTATAATCACGTTTATTCAATTTCATTGGTTATTATAAGCGTTTTTCATTTAAGACAAGAACTGATAATAGATACACAAAACAATTCAGTGTCCACCATCAATAACAAACATTTCTTAATTAATTCTTTCTGGGGCATGCACACAACAGTTTTTGACAAATTACATAACTTGTAAATCGATAACTTGGAACTCTCACAAGGATAAAAATCTACATCTAATTGTTGTTTGTAAAAATTAACACTAGCAAAATCATTATCTACGCATTTAATCAGACAAACACGTCCCGTTTTGGTAAGCAAACAATCTCCTACACTAATTGAGTCTTCAAAACTACTTGACTTTCTATAAAATTCATCTTCTAAACTCTCCTCTTCAAGTATTCGTTTTACCACTTGAGATAAATGTAAACTATTTGTTCGTAACATCCTTTTAAGTTTCTGCATAAAATTTTCGAACTCAAATGCGCTATAGTTATCTAGACTACCATGTCTTTCAACGTCCAAGTAAAGGTGCTGCAAGGAGTGTAAATTGTAGCTTAAAAAATCCTTACTGTAAATGGATGGAAATGTGTTTACAAATCTATCTAATAACTCCCTACCAAATTGTCGCCACTCAACATTCATAGCTGCATCTGATATAAAAATGTACATCGCAGTATGAAACAAAAGAAAATGCTCATATTTTTTTTGACAAATGATATCTTTAAGTACAAATGGACCTACATACAACATGAATAGTCTCAACTCTGTAGCTTTGAAATGTCTCAGCTCGTTTAGAGATCGGGGTTTGCGACTAAACGTTTTGGGAATGCTAGGACGTAAACAAATCATTCTTTCGGAAATACGTTTTATTTGTTTTCTTGACAATTTGAAGGGCAGTGGGCCCTCAACCCAAGTCAAAAGTAATTTTTTCATAACACCCAAACATGTTAAATGCATATAATCTAAGGGTATTTGCGAAACTATTCCGATATTAAGTTCTAATAGTGGTGTTATACCTACATGGTGCTTTTCAAAACTACAGTTTTTGAACGTTTCATCAGTGTGCAACCGTCCTTTACGCTTAGGAGGATAGATAACTCGTTTAGACCACCTGCCTTTCCTATAACACCTTTCACAACCATAATAGGCATTGTGACCTTTAATACATTTCAAAAAACTGCGAGCTGGTGCATCGGCAATAATGCATCGTACGCGAACGACATATTGTATACCCTTAAACATAACACCATCGGTTTGTAAAACTTTCATCTCTTCAACAAATGAATCTAAAAATTCTTGAACATTCCCGGGTTTTTGGTTGCCATAAAAAATCGATGCAATGTGAATTTGTTTAGACTTAGCCTGATCAACAGAAAACAAAATTGGCCAGAACTGCAAGTTAGAGCTTTTGCTCACGGGTACACCATCTATACCTACTTGTATGGAAATTAAGTTTTTTAAAATAGCTAAAGGAGCAAACTTCTGATCAAAACAAATTATTCCTAAATCCAAATATTTTAAAATATATTTTCTTACACCAAAGTAATACATGAAACCCCCATCAACTTCTTTCAAATGAACCGCACGTGGGGTTTTTAACAAACTTCTTGCATCTTTTGGAAATGTTTCATTTGGAAACCAACGACAAAGTATTCCTAGCAAATCATTTGTCGCTGCATGAGTTAAATTATGTTTTACACACCAAGATGCAATTTCAGATCGTTTTGATACCGACATGGATTGGAATGAAAGTTCAATTTGTGTAGATTCTGGTTCAGTTTCACCATTAATTGTGATTTCACTTGCACTAACATTGTTATTATCAATTAAATTACAACGGAAAAAACTTTCTTGTACAGATGTAGCTTGAGCAGGAATGAGTGTTCGCCGAATTTTTTTAAGAGCCTGATCCAGTGACCGCATTGCTCTCCGCTTGACCGTTCGACGTGGAGTCTCCATTTGAAGATTCTTTTGTTGGTTCTCTATTTTTTCTGCCACCTTTACGATCAGTAGAACCTCGAAACCAACGGCCGATTATGTCGTTAATTTTTTCATTTGTGACAGATGGATGCGGGTTGCGAACAGCGTCTGCATTCACGCATTAAACCTTATCATAAAAGGGGTATTTTGTGGTAATTAAAATGAACAATTGAACAATGTTATGTACCTCTAATAACATCTGCAATTCGTCGTTTCCCGAACGAAATCTTGTCATTCTGATCAGTGTACCGTATAGTCAGCGCAAAATTATGTTCAATCAAATAATTTAGTATAAAACGTACATTTTTGGCAACATCATAACTTCCAAACTTTGACAATGACGTAACCTGTTGACGATAAAATAGACATTAGCCATATTTTCTTTAAAATAGAACGTAAAAATGTAAACTAAATTTCGTACTAATTTTTGGTAGTTCTGGGGCTCTTGTAAAGCTATTTCAAGAGTCTCCAAATCATGTAAATTAGTTAGTGGGATAACAGCCCACAGAGAATCCTCGTTTTGGTTGCCAATGGTTTCTCCCGCAGTAATAAAGTTCAGCATTAACCGTTTAATTTCCCGTTGTTCTTGAAGGAGAACTTCTTGGTTTGTTATTAGCTGGCGGTTTATTGCTAATTAAGTAAACAGAACAGGAATAATATTTAGTTAATATCAATAGTCTTGTGTGGGAAGTAAGGAATCTCGTTTATAGGAAGTTTATGATATAATTTTATTTTACCTACCTTGCTGTTCACTAATAAATGTATGTAAGATCCGGTTTTCATAGTACTGAATTGTCTGTGGTTGTTGGTGCATAGCATGCCTTTAGAAACCAGACAAGTTTTAATCGATTCAAATTAACTTATCAATGCTAATATTGACTAGTTTGAGACGTACGGATAATTATGAAATTGATTAGGTATTGCATGGAACGGTTGAGAATGAAACACTGCATGTTGGCTTGGACTGGAAGTAGAAGGTGAGCTGCTGGAATAGGATTGTACAACGTCTAACTTAGCTGGCAAAGGTAACTGAGGTATTTGATAACTATTGACTGCAGCAGGAACTTCATCAGCTGATTAAAAACAAATAACTTTATAGTTAGATATAATCTACTAAATTACAACTATTATTAAGTTAACAAGTAAATAAGTAAATATAATTTTGCTTACCATTTGGAATTGAAAATGAGTTTGATAAATCGGTCAGTCGATACGTTTCTTCAATGAGTCCTGTCGCCGGTAAATGTGGAAGCTGACCCAATGCTTGAGGTTCTGATGTTAATATTCAAGAAAAAATAGATTAGGGTAGAGTTTGAATCGGCATTTAAAATTACCCATGCTTATGTGTGACGAATAACTTTTGTCAAGCTTTACCCGGAGGAGTTAAAAATATGGGATTTAGTGCTTTAGATGTCGGGATTGTCAAGTCGTCTTGATACACCTGCACTGGTTTCGAGATGTTGGAACCTCCTTTATCGCTGGATTCTAAATCTGACGAAGCAAGGTACTCGTCGGCCTTTGCATCTGCTTTCTCGAACGTTACTACGTGTGAAATATGTTAAGTAATAACCCTTAATTTTTATTTGATATATGATTATGTGTGTGTATAAACATTTAAATATTTAAAACAGGACGTGTCTCACCATATGATTGTATTAGTTCGATATCCCACATTGGCCACGACCTTTTTACTTCACTTGAAGCATCTTCCCGACGAACTTTAAACTCATTAGTATTTCTAGTTGGATAAGGCACTTTTTTTAAGTCTGGTGTTATCCATTTCGATGGAACACATGCAACGGAATTGTTGCAAGTAAAACGGACAACTGCGAAGTCTTTTAATGGCATGTTGTACCAGTAATAATTGGGATTGTGAAATTTTGTCTCTGGCTTGATGTAACTTCCATGTACCAACCTTGATGTATGCCGAAAGTAAAACGCAAAACTAAACGCAAACAAAAGACTTACTCATACGCGAAGACATTTTCGCGCCCAACGTACATTGGGTTATTTTATTCATGTTAAGATAACAGTGGATATGTAATTGTATACCATGGTATAATGACAAAGGCAAGGCTGCAATTTATTTAAAGGCAAGCCGACAACGGTACGGCAATGGTAAGCCAGCGTGAATTATGCCAAATTAATCTTATGCTGGCCCATTGACTGGAAAGTATTGGCAAGTCGGTACCGTCTTGCCAATGCTGGGTGGTTATCGGTAATGGAACGGTGGGGTGCGCTACGGGTTTGCCGTCATTGTGCCGAATCAGTGGTCGGTAATGCCGGCACTAAGCCGACTATCTGGCTGGTCGGGATAGAAAAGGCTCTCTGGTGAGCGAAGGGGCAAACAAAACTTTTAATTCGCTCTTATTTACCTGTCATGTCATTGCTCAATATTAGATTTGCACAGCGATAGCCTTACCATGCCTAAAACCCTAGCCGGCTAAAAGCGTAAGGCTGGAGACGCTTTGTGAGGCATAAAACTGCATGTTACTTCAAATGACATGTTCTCAGCAGATGTGACAATGAACGTCAACTCAAAACATTTATCAACATCGCTTCAACAATAATTGAGGTGTCGATGGGCTAAAATGTAGCCACATCGACATCAAGGTACATATTTATTCCAAAAGTAAATTCTTTAGTGAATTACCATGGAAACGTTTTTCATAATAAAACCGAAAACGGACACCTTTTCCCCCAAATGCCTTTGTTGTTTTGTGTGCTTTTAGCATCATTCATAATATTTGTTCTGGCGTCGTGTGTGGGTGTGTGGTCATGTTTGTAAAATTAACTTGTTTACATAATTTTGACGAGCAATCATCCGCGGTAAAATGACAATAAAACTAACCTGTATGGTCAATGCAGTAGTATGTAAATTCCCGAATGATCCATCTTCCAGCTGCAACTTGCTCATCGCATGAATCGGCTCTGTGACGTGCCGACTAAGGAAGTCACTCGTTTTCCGATTACGTATACACTCCAAAGCTATCAATGCCGTGGCTCTCGTGTCTGGAACACATTTCAAATGCAGTGGCATGTAATAAAACAGGCACTTAGGCATCGACAAGTACCTGGAGAGAAGGCTAATAACATGGAGCAAAGTGAAAGCCGTAGGCTGTTCCTTATTCAAAGTGGTTGGAAAATGGTTTTGGAGGAACAGGATAGAGGATACACATAAAAGGAGCATCGAAACGCGTATATTTGTCCCATTTACTATGCATAATACAGGGAATTTCTTCAGCTGAGCGTGTAATAATATATATACATACATATGGAAGTATTAAAAGGGACCGTACGGGTAATACACTTTATCGGTCTCAATTTCGACCTACACACCCATAAGTTGGAACGAATATAGCAGGCCGTGAGCCGAAACTACAATGGAATCGAGCCCAAAAGAAAATGTTTGCATGATGCAGTACTGACTTTCATCATAGTGTTATCCTTGAGCAAGAAATGAAATTGGTTCCAAAACGAGTGGAAAACATCATTTCCGGCCAACTCAAGCAAACACATATAATCTTCCTATGTGCTTCATTACCCTCACATTTCCCATTTCCGCCGTCATCTCCACACCTAAAGAATTTGGGGCAAAGTAAAAAAGTCTCTGAAACCAGCTTCCTCGTGGAAGTACATTTAGACAGAGTAGACTAATAGTCGAGGGTTGGAACTAAGCTGGAAAAGTGGCATCATGTAATTTTAATTAGCAATGTGTGAACAAAAAAGAAAGTAGAAATAAAAACTATCTCTCCCTTTCTCTCCTTTCTTAAGCATGTACGTACTCTCAGCCTATTTTGCGTGTGTTTGTGCTCCTTTTATGGGATGTCCATTTTCACTACATGTACTCCATTTCAAGCAAGTGGGATTTTTTTTGAGAGAAAGAAATAAAGGAAAAGTAGAGGGGCCGTACCAAGTGAATACAATCTTGTTGATGTTGAGTCATCTCTTGCAATTTGGTGCAAACGTCGGGCTTGATGTTTATGAATATGCGTTCCACTTAAACACGACAC
This sequence comes from Sinodicranocentrus sp. ZH6, assembly GCA_027743935.1. Lineage (NCBI taxonomy): Eukaryota > Metazoa > Arthropoda > Collembola > Entomobryomorpha > Entomobryidae > Sinodicranocentrus > Sinodicranocentrus sp. ZH6. The sequence goes on along the minus strand of JAHZNA010005015.1, from coordinate 3,455 downwards.
AAGAGATGTAAAGGCGTAGCCAAATGCGGTGGGGTAACCCGGGTAATCGACGTCTTCATGATGTTTCTCCAGAGACACTGGTGATTAAAATGCAGTTTAAAACTTGTTAATAGCCATTATTTTCTCTATCTCTATCCGTATAATTTACACTTATTAAGGGAACACGGATGTGTTTCCCTTTCGAAGCTCGAGTCCGTGGGCTCTGCTGTCACCGCAGACAAGATACAAAGGTGACAAATAAGCTAGGGAATATGCGGGAATTGTTTGTGATCGTATTTGAGCTTATGTACAAATCCATTTACATACATATTATTGTCAAGTAGACGACACCTCATTCTCAACATTTGTACAATGCATGCCTCCACCGTAGCTCATATATCCTCGTCATTGTCAAAATGCCAACTAACGTTTCACTTTTCTTCTTTCCTGTCAAATCGGCTGAAAAGTTAAAGATAGGAGAGCACGCGGAAAATACGGAGATTGAGAGGATTTTCAATTTCAAGACAACTGTTACTAGGAAAGTCGGCTTTGCTCTGCAGTCGTGCTTCTTGCCAAAGTCTAAGACTTTGATACCGTTTCGCCGTTTCTTGGACAAGGAATTTCTCAAGTAATCTGTTGGATGAGACAAGTTTCTCGGAGTCAAAGGCTGGAGCAATTCATTTAAATATTACATATAATAAATCATTGAGACTGAAGTATTTTCCAGTCAAACTGACAACCAAGTACTGAAAATACTTGTACATTTTTCTTGATATGAGTTTTTCCCTTTATTCTTGCCTTTGGTTATTTCAATTTTTTTTTCAATAAGCCTTTATCTCCTGGGGATTGTTTCTATTTTCAAAATGTCGTTTCATATTTTCTTTAGTTCTGTAAATCTGACATTCTACTTACCGATTAGGTTGTGCCCGTGGAAATAGTGAGGATCTCTGCATGCAGCTGTAAGAGCTAATGCAAAGTAACACACGTCTGCTGGTGTTATTGGTACTGTATCCTTGCTACAAAGTTAATACAAACATACGCACAAGAACATAAGTATACCTTCATTTTTGGGGAGATGTGCCTCCCACTTTCAACTCAAAAGCATGGAAAATTATATTAGAAAATGTAACCATGTGTGTTTTAGTAACAATTATATGCTGAGCGTCACACGGAACATGTAAAATGTGCACTGGCACTGTATTAAATCATTAAAAACAGGCAATATCTATGAATATCCGATGTTATCTACATAAAAACTAAAGTCTTTGATGAAAATACATGGCTATACTTAGGTATCTCTAAATATCGCTGCAAATTGTCAATGACATGCTTCGTTAATCATAATGCCACAATTTAAGCTACTCCTATATCCGTTGACATTTACTGGCTAAACCTTTCCTAAACCAGTAAAGCTTCAATACGGATAAGATGAGAAACAGATTATGAAGGTAAACATACATGGCTCTGATGGCTCCACATTTTGAGCTACTTGTAATCTCTGAAGCTAAACCAGGGTGTGCATCAAGAGCCAATAGAAATATTCTTGCAGGAATGTTTGGAGATTGAGGCTAGTCCATTAAAAATACTTGCGGGGTTTGTTGAAGAGGATATCTCGAGCACTTTTAGTTCTTTTAAGATCCTCTTCTTTTACACTCAGGCTATTGAAGTCCCAGTAGTGATCCACTTAGCATCTACTGCATTTGATCTATTGGGAGCAGTTTAGCCTAGTTCTTTTTGAGAATTTTTAAAATCAAATTATGCCTTTGGAATTCATATGGAGCGTGCTTGCATTCTAATTCTGATAATGAATAACAGTCTGTGAACTATTGTTTCCCTGCCCGTAAAACTCTCACTTTTACTTCGACTCTGATGCCTCTTTTGTGAAATGAGTGCATTGTCTGGTAAACATGAATGCTCATCTAGTGAAACCCTGTCTGTTTGATTCATAATGCATTCTTTGTTTGAGTGTCCTTTGAGCATCCCTACTTTTTCCCTTGCGTCAAAAATTTTCTCTCTTTTTTTTATCGACTAAATGGCAACATAGAAGCATTTTTGTTATTCAAATTAATTTAAAGTGGTTCATTCTCCAAAGGAATTTTTACTTGCTGCTAGTATTTCCACATAAATATATCGATTTGTAGATAACTGCGACGAACAAGTTGCTGAAAAATTGACATCCATAAATAGAATAATACCATTTTATACAAAGAAACGAATAGAAGAATTGAAATCAAACTGCTGTTATTGCGAAAATATGTTGTATTACGTACCCAATACTTTTTTTTACATAAACGTACGAGTGGAAAGAAAAAAAGCATTTTTGTGGAGAATAAAAAGAGATAAATATTACGGAAACTTTGTGCTTTGGATCAAAAATCCATTCCAATATCGACTACAACATCGTTCCCATTCCAAACGCTGTAAGTATTTTTATACGCTGCAAATGCCAACTAGTTTCCTTATGCCGTAAGCGTCTATATAACAGAGAATGCCGGCTTGTGTTCCACTTGGAATTGAAATAAAAGTCCATTGACTACGTGCTCATGCCGCGGTACGTATTACTTGCGTGACTATGACTCCATATAGAAGGAAGCTACTAGAAGAATACAAGGATTTTATTCATAGGAGGACCTATATAGTAATAAATGTTTGTTTTATATTTGGTTGGCCATATTTCGTGCTGTGGAATTCAGTGTTTTCACTGAACACCAATCGTATATGTTCAATAATAATGCGATCATTGACTGCCTCAACTCAACTCCTCTTTTTAGAAACTAAATTAATAAATAATTCGGCAGCACCTCACAACTCCTAATAAGAGCTTTCTCTTCGTGTCTTGTGACTATGCTAACACTGCAAACTCTCTTAAAACGAAAGTTACAATCAGTGAAAGCCTCCACGTTCCTTACATGACGTCAACCCTAACCAGGAATGGCCGCTAAGTGCCGCACGGGGTTTATAGAAATCAAAGATTGTTTCAAATAGATTTCGATACGTGGATCACGAATATGACATTCGTTTCCTCCAATTGGACTAGTGTTTGTATAAATATAGCAGTCAGTCAGTTTTCAGTTGGGATAGCAAGAGGTATTTTTTATGGGTAATACTGGTACGACGTATATTTGAAAGTAGCAACTTGTAAATCTATGCAACGCCTAAGTTACAAATTATTACATAAACATAATCAATAAATTCGATTTTCCAATGCATGTTTTATTTCCCTCCCATTGCAGTTTTGCCAGCTAGAGAAAGGTTATGTGGTTTAGGAAAAGTACTCCAGTTTGAAATCTCACAGAAAATTAATTTATAAATCAATAAATTCATTTTTATAGAGCCATGTTATTGGAACATTTTATGCAAACCTTATTTAAAGGTCAATTGCTAAATTAGAGAAGAGAAGTGCAGGCTGACTAAACAATGATTTTGTTGAATGTATGATAAATAGAGTAACAAAATGATTATTTTTTCCTACCGCT
>JAHZNA010005014.1:0-16637 GCA_027743935.1 Sinodicranocentrus sp. ZH6 | reverse complement strand
GAGTACAAATTTTCAGCCAAATATCTTTTAGGTCCCCCTTCATCCGGATAGGTCCAAAAGCTCTGATGACAGTGCACAAAGGTGCAGAACATCCTTGAAATAGCTTACGGAAAATGAAATGCTGATGGCATGGCATGTATATTTCTGACGAACATGAAGTTGTGAGATAATGCAGGAAGGCGGATTTCTGCTCTGCTAACGATGTCGATGATGCACAGAAAACTATCTCTTGCTCCTATTTTTGCAATCCAAAGGAGTCATTGCAAACTGCTTCAAATAAAGTGTTAAACTTTGACGAAGTTTTGCCACAAATCGAATCCGATATATGTTATCAATGATATCAGCTGTCGGCAATACCTTTTTCTATCTGTCACATTAGTCTAGACCTTGACTGAACTTGCTACTACTGTACCAGTTTAAATCTATGTAGGTATATCATGCGATTTTAAAGATCCCTGAATAACGTGTAAGGAATGGAGGAATGGTTTAATAAATTATTTAGTACATTTAGCAAGTAGAAGAGTGTTAAGTGAGTGCGAGAGTACATGTGTTCGTACCGAATGAAAAGCCTTTTTTTAAATAGCAAGATCCGGATTGAAGAAAAAACTGTTGGTCGTCTTCATCTTCACAACCAGCAAAAAATACGTGGGAAGGTGAGGGAGAGTCAAAATTTAATTACTTTTTAAGGATGGCCTTGTCATACCTAGAGAAAGAGGGTCATGAATTCATAACCTTGCCCATTGTCACGCTACTTTTTTCATAAACCTTTGATATAAGATTGAAGCAGGCATTTCTTAGAGATGTAGAGTACACAACAAGGCAAAAAGCACATCAAATCATCATCCCATAATGGCATGAGCACATCATCGTTATGCCGCTCAGAGACATAATATTCGCTAGGAGATGGGTTGTAAGAAAAATTGAAAATCACATTTTTTTTATTTCATCTTACAAAACAAAATGTAAGGAATGTTCACAGTAAAAAAAATATCTAACGTAATAATAACAAAAACAGGCACAACTCACTGCAGCCGTGCAGCCCTTTTACCTCTTCTCTATCAGTCGTAAAATGTAAATGCTTTGAATGCGTGAAAAACGACCGAAAAGATCACGATGGCAGTGTTGATGAGAAACCATAATACTTGCAATTCTTTTTTTCCTTCACGTCTTCTGTGCCTGTTTATTATATACATATGTTATCTGCCCAATATGATGATCGTTAAAGTTTACGGGAGAGTTTTCAGAAGCATTATAATACTAGCAAGGTAATAATGATGTGCTTTTATATATTTCGAAGCACATCATACAACTGTACACCCTGCAGATACGATTGGATATATGTATATTAAATGTGAAATACATTCATTTTATAGGCGAACATTGTATCCGTATAAAATACTGATATCCGTGCATGTTATCGTGATGCAAAGCGCAATAATGATATTATGGCTATTGGATATGAAAACGGGTTTCATTTCAGTCGAACATGGCAAAATGCAATATTATTATTTGACGAAGAAGACTGACCTTGATTGTAGGCCATTAGTGATTCAACGGGTAAAGAAATTACATCTTTTCAAATTAGAAGTAATATGCATTTATCCCACCGAATATTGAACATCTTACTCGGTTTCTGCTGGTTTAGAATGAAGTTAGTAGTTAAGTACCCATTACAATGTTATTATGCGGACATGCAAATATACGTCTCTCTAATGTTTTCTTTCACGTCGTCTGTAAGTGCACGTATCCTTCAGGCTTCATACAAAATACATGCGAAACAACAAATGTGTAGCATCTCGTGTCGTTTCGTTATCTGTAAAGACCTACACGAAAATTAAAACATGAATCACAGAGAGAGGAGGATGTCATTGTTTTATATGTGGTGTATAAAATCCACTGATCTATCTTCTTCTCGTCGTATAAGGCGATCAAGCTGTAAATATTCACAAGAAAAAATATTTCTTCTACAAAACGTGCAGGACACTTGCATCTACTACCTCCTCTCATCCCGTCGTGTTACAATTTAATACAGTACAGTTTTTTCACTCATTTGATCACATGCATCCATCTTAAGTCTTAAAATTTAAACGAAATGGTTCATTTCTCTGAAGTCAGCAAGTCCGTATCAACAGTCTGAGAGCTAGCACACCCTTCATTATTTTACGAATCTTCTTTGAAAGCCAAGCTAGTGAAATAAGTACTTTTATTAGCTCTTCTTCAGGAAAGATGCATGTGAAACGAGCTACCTTGAAGGACATGACATGTATGGATTAAAAGTGTTCTACTGTGAATCTTCTGCAGATGGATGAGTGTGAATGCACTGTAGAGATCCGTATGAAATTTCAATATGATTTTATATTGAGTTCTTTATGCCCTGGTTTTGGTCATAGACCATGCATAGAATTATAGAAATTCGATCAGACAAGATGTATGAAATAAGCAGTAGACAAAAACGAGCATTTATGATTTCAATGATTCGATTGTTTGCTCAGGGTTGGGATTGGGAGAGCGTGTTTTGATAGTTTCTGAAAATACTTGAGCTCATAGGAACTTTTGCGATATGGATTTAAAAAAGTTTCTTCAATAGAGCAAACTCGATTCGTGGAAAAATATTTCAGAGTCTGGACCTGGGAAGTTCAAAAGAAAAACTGAGTGCTTGCCCAGAGTGTGAGCTCGCCTTTTATAAGAAGTGGGAGCCATACCTCCCCATGTAATAGTCTCAATTATTCTCGTTTTCCATCATGTAATAAGCAGGATATAAGACAATGCTTATCTGCATGATATGAGTATGCAGGAAAATAACCAATCTAGATCTTCACAATGATCGCTGTTGTGAGACTTTACGGTACTGACTTACATGAGCCAAGGTGACATAATGAATCAAATCTCTACGCGTTTCTGCGTAGAGTGCTTCTTTATATACGCATCTCCTAATTTTAACTGGCAAAATTTGGAATTAATCCGAATTTATGTAATTTTTTGCTTGATATTGAGAAAGAGAAGCCTATATTTCACACAATTGTTAGCTAAAAAGTCGGTCGTCTGTTTAGTATACTGATTTGGATTAAAACGTGTTGAAAGAATATTTTGTTGAGATAAACAGTCAATCAATAATCAAATTACCTCTGCTTGCATCAGCTTTTCAACGAAAAAGTTTTAAATAAGGGCCTGTTGATACAGCCAATTATTCTGTCATATTCTCGAAAACCTGATCAAGTTATCGAAATGGCCCTTCATTCAGAATTTTCGTTGCAAAACAATTAGAGGACTGTAGATCAAATGTTGGTTGTTGTTCAGATAATTTTTAGCGGAGATGTTTAATTATCATAATATGTTTGCTCAAAGGAACCAAGTAAATAATATTTCCCGTTTGGACTGTGACGTCATTAATTACAGAAAAACTATTGACTATTGCATATGGAATTGTCAAATGATGATGGAAGTAGAAAAGCTAAAATTCCTCGCTGCGGTAGCACTTATGGTGTTTGGGAATTACACAAAACGATGGAGTTAGCGGGATTCAATGCCAATTGAAGAGCCACATACTTTTTCGCTAAACGTAGCTAACTTGCCTAATTTAATCCCCATGGCTTCAACTTCCACTCCATCAGAGTCAAGTTGTGATTACAGTAGGATTATCAAACAATTGACCCGTGAAGACCCGAGTTCACCTTTTAAACAATATCGTCAATGACCTTTTCGGACCAAAATCTTACTAAAGATTCAAAGATTCTGGGAGTTTTATACGGGAAGGGAGGTTTACTATGTATGTCAACGTCTTCATTTGTATTCCTAACTCTACACTTACTAAATCAGCACAGATATTCGAAACATTGAGCTTAACGCTGGAAATTGAGTCATTGAGTCATGTACTAAATACAGTTGATTGATAAAAACTCCAGAAAATTTGAACCTTGCCAATTTTAGTATACCTACTACTTTAGAATTTCTTTTAGTAAGCATCTTTTAATTCATCATTCATCAGCCAATTGCTTTAAAATTGAGCTCTTATGAGAGTGTGGTTTAAAACTATTAATTTGGAAGGTTCAGTCGCGTCAAAATCTATATTTATAAACATCTTTTCACAGTTAAATACCTCCGTAAAAACTAATTGCTATGTAATATAATCGCAAAGCCATTCAGAAATTTAGACTCATGGATGTTTTTTTTAAAATCACGGACACTTTGGCATCGAAAATGATTTACGCTGACATTTATATCCTGCTATATTCATTACACAGTAAAAGGCTTTATGTTAAGCTACAACTTGATTAAAAACCCGGACGGTTGCTTCTTCTAAAGTGCAAATCCACTCAAGTCAATAAGTATAACGCATTTGCTGTCCTTCCAATCTCCAATATCGAGTTGGTAAAGTTGAAAGTGAACTTGGTGACTTCAGGAGTGTTAAAATGCTTCTCACAGTTCAGCTAAAAGTGACGGCTACGTTTGGCGTTCAACATTTGGAGTTGAGATAGGGAGAAAACTAAAGTTGATGTAATAAGAAATTGTTTGGTGTGGCGGTGGCGTGCCCCTTGCACTGAATGCTGGATAGATTTGTCTAGGTGAGTCTTTGTTAAAATCATGAAGAATCCTTATAAGGTAACAAGGGCCAATCCATCCCATCCCAGCAGGATACCAGCCACATAACACATGTGTAATGTGTACCTTTAAGTTCTTCGAAGACGAAGAAAGGAAGATCAATAAAAATAAGAAAATATTGAGGAGAGACAGAAAGCAAGTTTTATTCAGGAAAATTGTTTCGTCATTTATCCTGCAACTAATGCGAATGCGAGTCCTTCTTTATTCCAGGTGCATTCCCAGAGTCACTTTTATTATTATCAACACAATTGCGTTTCGCTCTTCCATTCTCCAGGGGAAAAAATTCGTGTTACATCCATGTGCGTTTCATGTTGCTCCTCGTTTTGTTCCATTCTTTTCACGTTGCATTGTCATTGTTGGTTGCTGTTACTGGAAGTGGTGATATGTCCATGATGGTATTTGGTGATGGGATATTACTTGTTTTCAATCCTAAGTTATCAATTCCTGTCACTGGATGCATCATTATTGAAATCCCTTCTGTATTTTTCATTTGAGTGTGCAGATGTTTAGGGGAAAATCAAAGCCGGATGACCATTATACAATCATCCAGCTTTGGGCAAAGGTTGAAGCTTCACTTTGCTTAGGTCTTTTTTCAGCTGAAACAGATACTTTTTAAATTCTACCTGTACGCTAGTAATACTTACGTAATGCAATAGAGTGTTTTTATTATTACAGTTGAAAAAATGAGAGCGCTATCAGAGTACTATAATTTGGAAGCAAGTCATTTTAACAGTTTTTTTCTTGAAAGATATGTTGAACATACAGTTGAAATGATACCATGATCATATATCCATGAGCAAGAATGAAGATGTTAAGTATATTTTTGGTCGGAAAAATGTATCATCTGAAAATGCAGAGTATGCGCGTCAGTGAGTACGCAGGAACCATACTTTATTTTTTACTTTACTGTCTCACAATAAGAGTAACTACACATTGAGCAAGTATTTTTTGTCTAATTTCTTTGGCGTATATATATGTATGAATGTTAAATTCACTGACTATGCATCATTCTATTGAAAATCTGCGTAGAAAGTTTGATTAACTAAGGTGTGTTTTGTTGCGAAAAAGAGGTGTTGTACAGCATGGTCAAGACGGCGCCAAGGAACCTAAAACTGCACCAACACTATCACTACTTGCGTCTTCTACAAGTTCTTACAGACATACTTGTTCTAAGATCTTTTTGATGATGATGACGACTACTATATGACTGTTATGTTGTGTTGCGTTGATGAAGAGTGCCTACGTCCTTTTGGTGCTAGTGATGATGATGCTGCATACGAAAAATTCTTCCACATGGGTGTGACAACTCGTTTACACTAGCCAGCAAAAACCAAGAAGAAACCAGACAGTAAAATTAGCTAATAGTCCACAGTATGTAGTTCCCATGTGTATAACTAACAACACTCGAACATCTCCTTTTTTGCCAGTAGCAAATATACCGGGCACTGATTTCTGTGCTATAGAATATAAATCGGAAATATTCCCTTCTCGTATGGGCAGGACAAGTGCTCAAACGAGAATATATTGGTGTACCAGCTAAACCCGATGTGATGTCGGAGTCGCAAGATAAATTTCATTTGAGGAGTCGACGGATCCAGTAATCCAGCATAATCGGCGAGTCGAAAAATGCAAGCACGGCACAGGTGCTGAGCCAACCTAGAAAATACTCCAGAGGCAAGACAGGGTACTTACAAAACAAAGAACAAATATATCTGGTAGAGACATCATGAAACTATTTGACCAATGGCAATGTCAAATATAATTTCGATCATGTACAAGTTTACAGGATCGCATTCTTTGTAGTAAATATGATGATGGCTATTATAATATGATGCACAGTACTTTCTCCTTTTTTCTCATTTTGTTTGTATTGTGGATAAATTGTGTAACTGACTGCCGATTAACGGCAAAATAAAATCCTCAAAGCGGAGGCGTCTTTTAAGTAAACACTATGCATATAAATATATGGGAAATTACAATTTGAAAAGAATCTCTATTTACATTTAAGTAAAATATCCTGCTAGGTTTGTCAACTGTCGTACATTTGAAAATCGGGAGATATAGTCATAAAGCGGTAATTTGGGGAAAGCAATAAAATGCAAATAACAAAAGTATCATTGACGCTGTCATTAAAAAAATTGTTAAATGTCAAATTCTTTCGAAGGGAAATTATCGTGAAGAGGAAAACATTTCTGTAGAAATTCTGTTGAAATTTGACCTGCATGGGATTGATCTCAATACTGTTCAATAAAAATCCCCGAAAACCATTTGACATCGTTTGAATTAAACCGTGCTAATTGTGAGATGGGTCCAGTAGCTTAGCTTGTGATACACAGCATAAAAAGTAGGAGTAAAAGATATCCATTTTCTGCATTGCTTTATAACATTGCAGTGGTGAGTGAGGTTCGGACAATGTGTTTTTCGGTTGCTTAAAAGCCACCCCCATCCACAGGTTTCTGTTACTTCTATAGATTCACAGCCAGAAAAAAACGTCTCGAGAGAATAATGTTGAATAAGCATTTGTGCATTTCATCTATTTTTTATTTCATGTGAAAACTTCTACTCAAACTGAAAAATAATTCTTAATTTCTCATTGCGCATGTCGCCGGTAGATATTGTAAGCGTAAAATAGGAACAATACAAAAAAACGAAACAACCCGTCCCTACGATGAATAAAAGCAATGAATTTAGATTTTTAATATATTTATTTCTGAAAGATGTGGATAATACTACAGAACAAATGATTTTTGTGTGTGTTTTAAGTATTTTTGTCTAAAGTTTAACATAAATATTGAAAATATTTTTGCCCTCATTATTTCCATTGAGTGATATTTAAAAATGAAATTCATAACGTTGTAATTATTATTGGTTGATTTAATTTAATTTTAACGGAACAAGAAAAAACAACTGAAACTATTGGGAAGTTAGTTTCTAGCTTCCAAAATAAACTTATAGGATGGAGGCGCAGATGTAACGCAGAAATCGGGTAAGTCATCTTGGCTGTATTTCACACCGGTTGGAAATGAAATTTTGAAATTGTTCACAACTCCGACAAGAAATAGCAAAACAGCCCATTTAGCTAAATCCTCTCCAACACACATTCGCAGTCCTGAATGTCACGATTCAAGAAAGAAAGGCTTGTTTATTGCAAATAAAATAGATGCCTTTTGACGAGCATTCCAGCTTATGATTATTTAATACGTTCAGGAATGAAGTCATCAGGCTTATCCCAATGTCGTGGATCACGATGGACAGCGTAAATCAGAGGAACTACTAATGTACCTTCACGAATCCAATAGTTACCTAATTTGGTTTTCTAGTTAATAAATAGCAAGAAATAATCAAAGGTGAATAATTTTAAGGAATGTTCTCTTTCTTGAGCCAAATAGACAGCATAATAAATAGAATGCAAAATATTAATTAAGACATTCATTAATTTAAATTATTAGATTGCATACTTCATTTGTGCAGTGAGGAAGACCCATTGGAAGGACAGGTCTAATTCGCCAAACTTCCATTAAGACGGTTTCAGTATATTTCAGTTTTTTACAGTCATCTAAGGACAAGGGTCCTCGTAACGATCCCAGTACATACTCAATTTCTCGAACAATGGTTTCCTGAATTGTATAATAAACTTGCTTGAAACCTATTCTCAACTTGTTTAGCATATGCAAACGTAGATTAAAGATTTTGATAGTGTTTCAGTGTTGATGTTTTGATATCGTATCAACCATAAATTTCGATATGCTAATTTTTTCCAATGATACCCTAATGTGTTTACGATTTTGTCAATCGCAGTCCATCTATGCAACATCTTTGATATTTGACTTATCTGTGACCACGAAAGTTCCTAAAATAACAGCTCATTTCACCTACCTGTACATCAGGATACCTTGACAAATACACAAAAAGCCAGTGTATAGAATTCATTGTTGTTTCCCAGCCCATGGACAAAGTATCAACTAAAACATGGGATATTTGGTCAACAGAACAAGAGTCATCCTTCCCTTGGCGTCCTTTTACCTCTGTAACGTAGGCTTCTGCGATGCTGTGGAAAACCTTCGATTCATTATTTTGGTATTTTTCTTCGCAAGTTTTGTATAGTCTTTTTGCTTCGTTTCTGCCTGAAACCATTGTTTTAAGTGTTTTTGTAAACTGAGAGAATTTTCTGCGAATAAAACAGACAAATCATGGTTAAGGGAAAATTACTAATGTAACACTAATGTACCATTTTACTTTCATATTTTCTTGTCAAGTGTGCTTTACCGACCGGGCATTATCATACCTGACACAGGGCACATCAATCAAAGCTAAACGTAGATTAACATGAACAATTTGCTATTTTAAATTTAATATTACTTTTACGGTATAATATGCTAGGATGCAAAATCAGACAACTGTCGGTAAAAATGACCCTGCTTGTTTCCAAACCAAATCACAACTAACTCTATCTATCCTTGCGGACTCAGAACTTACTCGAAGTTACAATAGGTTCTAGTGAAACAAAGAGCTAAAAGCTTACAATGCTTGATGCCCTTTACATAGTATGCATGCGAGAGACTATCATGATAACTTGATAACATTCTAAAATTGATAACATGGTTTTGTCCTAAAATCGCCAAGCCTAGTATGTCATGATTTTATGTTGAAAAAATCAGAATGATCTCGTAATTTGGATAAAACTTTAGGGGATAATTAAAAGTAAAAAAAATCTTAAGTGAGCTCACCATAAAATTATGCTAGTTCATGTTTCTAGTTTCTGGAACTACTACTCGAACTATTTATACCACGGTTATGATTGAATAATAGAGTAGGATATGGTAGGATTCCAGAGAAAAACAAGCTTATGTGCATATATTGTTTTTCTCTGGTAGGATTCATATCTAAATCAACCTGAATTAAAACCCTTATACACCACCATTACATTTACATTATGATGGCTAGAGTTACCTTAAGAACGGTACAAAATTGTAGCTTGTTGTAATTGACATCATTTTCAGTTGATCAGCGACCGTAGTCTGCATCTTTTGCCACTTTGGATCGCTTTTTCTGGGTCGGATACCTGTTACGACATCAAACATGAGAGATCCGATGGCATGACGTAAAGCTGACCGGATGTCTTTTGCAGTTCCTCTCGACTCTGTGAGTTCCTAGCATTTTACGCAACAATTTGTGCATTTCAGTTTTTCAGCATTTTAACTGTCAATTAACGCGAGTGACTTTATAGCTGTAATTTTAATAATACCTGAATGAACTCTGATAAACTTGTTTGAATTTTGTTTTCCAATACGACCTTGCCTGATTCGAACATCTTGGTGGATCCCATAGTTTGTAAAGTTGAATGAAGAAAACATCGATGATGCTTCCAGCGTTCATTCTCAGCCATCAGTATTCCTAAATTTTTTAATTCTTTTTTTAAATATGTATCTAAATCAAATTTAATACAAGTATAGATTAATTTTCTTAGGTTTAAATATGGGCTACGGTTATAGCACTGCTGTTTGGTCAAATGTTTAATTAACAAAAAGTACAAATGTGGGAGTAGCGCAACTCCCACATTTTGGAGGAAAATTTGGTTTCGTCTCCTGGAAGGTCTCCTCGCCGAGCTGACCTAGCTCCTTGAAAATCTACGGAGATTTCTCTGGGAGTTGCTCCGAGAGGGATCTCCGTAGACAACTCTGCGGGCGGAAAATACCACAATAAAACTCTACTGGGGAAATCTACGCAGAAAGCTCCGGGGGGAACTACGAAGACAGCTACGGGGGAAATGTATGGGGGGAATCTACGTAGACAACTCTGGGTGAAATACTCTACGTAGACTACTACCGGAGATCTCCACGTATATTTTCTACATGGGAATATACGTAGACAACTACCGGAGAAACTACGTAGATCTCTCCGGGAGATAGATAGCCAGCAGAAAAAATATTTCAACATTAAATCTTGCTTAAAATATTCAATCACTTTATTGTCTCCATCTTCTTCATTAGTCTGGCTCCCTTTCCCTTTGTCATCCGATAGGACAAACTGACCAACGTAATTGCTAAATTTTCAATGTTTTAAAATTCTATCTTAATTACCTGTAGCTCGTCGAGTGATTTCTAACGAGTCAAATCCATCAAACTGTCCATGATAATGAAAATAAGCCTCTATTATTCTTAATGCCATATAGGTACGTCTTTAAACCAAATAGCGTGCATATCTTTTAACAAAACATGTTTAAATCCAAATAATGACCTCATATAGTGAGTCAGATTTCATCGTTTAAAAACGGTTTACTTCAGCTAATTGTACCTCGCTCCAATTACTAAAGTGTAATGACCATGACACTAAGGTAGAATAATAAATACATGTAACTCTACAACAAAGGTTGATGTGTTCAGCGCAATCAACGCGTAAAGATTTCCAACAAAACCTATTTTCTACGAGTACGTACTGCAACTGCGCGCACTGAATTCTAATTCATATTTTGACTACATAGAGATTTTTACCTCGTCATTACTTTTCCAATGACAAGTTATAAGTTGTCATTTTACTCATTTCAAAAGTTTCGAAAAAACTACTGGGCCAATTTGGCTCGCTAGAAATAGTCAGGTAGTTTATAGTCTAGTGTGTCTAGTGGCCCAGTTGTTTGAGCTGTAGCTCATGTACAGACGGTCGAACGGACAAACACGTTCAAAGCATAAAACTTGCAGAAACTGCAGCAGCAAAACCCCTTTTAAATCGAAGTCTGGACTTGAACGGACGGCCAGACATTCAGAATCACATGCTCACTCTTCAGAATTCTAGAATGATGATAAATTTCTCCCAATTTCAACCATCATAATTTTCAAACAATAATTACAGCCGTACATTAAAAAATTCCATGTCCCATATGAATTCTCTAATCCAGCGTAAACGCTATCCCAAGCGTAAACCGTAAACTGGATAGCTTAAACCCGTAAACATCAACTCTAGAGTGCAGGAATCAGGTCATCTTCGACTAGGTTGTGAATTGTGAAACTTTTTCTGGCTAAAAAATACCTTTGGATATATTATTTTCTTACCTTTACCATTAGTAACGTCTCCGGCAAGTATGAAGGGTACTTTATTGTGAAATGTGTTTAAATTAAGGGCTTCACGAATGAGTTTGACATCCGAAATCACAACGGTATAAACAGATCCTAAATTGACACTGAAAACTTTTCCGTAATGCATTGCCAAATCCTTCAGCGTAATGTACGGCGTCCGCAAGTTTAACTTCGGCAAATATCCAAAGATCGGTACTCCAAATGGACCTGGTGGAAACCTCTTGTCCGTGAAGTCCATATACATATTAACAAGAACCATTGCTAATATAAATGCAAAGAAAATGGGATCAAACCATTCTCTCCCAAAATATTCCACCACGCTAATCATGATTGAATTAAAGATTGTTTTAGAAATAATCTGCAGTAGAAATGGTTAGCTGAGCTGCACAATTTAAGATAAAATTCCAATTTAAAAATAAAAAGAAACCATGAAACTAAGCACAGTCGTCGGCCACCACAGTTGTACCACAGTCACTAAAATCACTACGATAACTTTGGTTCAGGCAGCAACGTTCAGTGCTGAATGAGAACAAATTTTAAAAACAACAGCAATTGCATTAAACATTTTTTGTGGATTTGGAAAGTAGTCAAACTCATTTGTCGTCGTTACCATATATTTTAAACGAGTAATATGGTTGCAATGCTGCATTATAAGCTATACCAGCTTTCGAAGGAATTGTGTTAAGGATGGTCCCCCACGTCAAAACCGAATCCCACTTCCCATTCCTCAAATGTCATAAAGCGCTACAGACCATTTCCCCCTTTATTCTCGATAGGTGCAAAGATATATGATTACTTCACACGGTTTTCAAATGATAAAATTACTTCAGTTTTTTGTACCGCATGCGCAAAACTTGTGTATATACTCATACCGCTTATGGTTTCAAATTCAAGCCTTGCTAAAGCCACCTAAACCTAAATATGATGTATGAGTTTGAAAGATGTGATACGTTAATGGCAAGGATTATGTGTATTAAACTTGAGATGAACATAATAAAATTAATGACGAATTTAGCGCCTCGACATGTGCTGTCATTTTCCGCAATTCTTCGTTTTTCTAGCCTACTTATTTTTTAACATTACAAAAAAGGCTTTCCGCATGTGAATTACGGTGAAACCCTTATGGTAGTTTAATGCGTGAGAAATGTTGCTTCACGCTTCGATTGACTGGATTGAGATATCATGATCCTAAAGAATAAAATAATGAGAAACAAAGTCTGAAATGTGATATTATAATTTGCGGTATTGGTTCAGCCCGTATTTAAATTGTAAACAAATTGTAAGCCAACGTCAGCATTGTGAATTGTGAAATGCGTTTTTGGTATAGTTTTAAAACGTGCTGGCGAAGTGAGGTTTAACTAAATGAATAAAAGATGAAAATGGATTGTGGATTGGGCTTTTGTACTTTCCTGTGCGTAATTTGTCATTCATTAATTGTTTCCTTTCTGTACTTTAACTTATGTTTGTCCATTAAATTAAATTTCGTAAACTAACCAACGTATGAGAGTGTTCCGTTGGGTTGGCTCAATAAAAATTATTTATTTTCACATAATATATTGAGCATGAGGGAGGGGGGGATAATGATATAAACTGTTTAGATATTTTACTTTACTATCCTTGAATTTAATCTCTAATGTATTAAAATTCGTTTATTGGATTAGCTGTCAACGAATAATTTCAAAGCAATTATGTAAAGACATTTTTTATAGGTGCATTACCCCCAATTTCTCTAACAATAAGGTCATGGAGAATAATGTTCCAACATGTTATAAGGAGTTTATTATATGCAATCCATGCTTATTTTTATATGAGAATCAAAATAGTAAGAGCGAAAGGAATAAATATCTCGGAAACGTGAGTTGTGGTTCAATTAGGATAGGAATTTTAGGTAAATTTTATTATAAAGTAATTATTAGTAAACTACAAACATTCATATGAATAAGAATTTGGAACTACATCTAATCATAATCTTACATACTAGATACTAAACCGAAAATCAGCAACAAATGTTGGTTATATTTTATATGGGTAAATTCACCCTACATACGACTATGACTTAATAACATGTGACCCGTATCACACGGCCACAGACTTCCACATCGTCATGGAAGTCCAAATTACGAGCATGTATGACTGAGCCTTTGTCACAAAGGTCACGATACAACAAAACCCAAAATCGGTCTGAACGAGTACATACAATTCCACTCGTATTTATACTTTCTGGGAAATTCTTCCCATATGAACTTTTAACACAAGTGTATACAATAAGACAAACAATCACTTCAATTCAATTCAATTGACTTTATTAGAGTGTTAATTAAAGACAGGAGTTTCTTCTTCTCCTGTCTTTGTTAAGAATCTGCCCAGAAAAAAGGCTGACATTGGTTCTCAAAATGCGCTTGAATTGTGCAGGGTGTCCCCTACTGTATCCGGCAGAATGCCGTCCCCCTTCGGGTATTTTTATTTTAAATTTTTGGAGTGCATAAGGTAGCTAGATAACAGATGAACATTTTTCCGAAAAGATAACATGGCATGATTAGCGTAAACACATTTTAAATCGCTGATGAAATGCGCAGGGAAGAAGGAAAGAATGAATACAAGCGTAGATTACAATTAAAGCCCATATGTATACTGTAATATCAGATGGTCTGATTTTCCTTCCGCTTTTTAACTGGAGCATATTATTGGCTGAATTACCTTATCGACTCCTGTCTTATTGATCATTTACTTAATGCTAGTTAGTTTCAAGCATATACATAATTAAACAGTTAATCTAACCATATTGCCTGTTCTCCCAACCAGAACACTTGTAAGACACTGACAACACATACCTGGATAAAAACACACAATATGCATTGCCGGTCCACCAATCCGAAATACAGATACAAAATATAAATAAACAGACCAGGTCATATATTCCAAAATAATCATAAACTTACACATCACAGACTCAGGTCATATCAATAAACAGCAAGAATGTCAAAAAAATATCATATACAAATATGAACAATACAAAATTCCCATGGAATGGATTCGATGAAATAGAAAAATTATACAAAGAGCTTTGAATAATTTAATCAGAAATAACCATGATTTGCTTATGGTCTGTGAATGTGAGGTGAACTTAAGCTTAAACTTACAATTAGACAATAAACAAATTACAGATTACAGCAACTCATTTGCATTTATCTCTACAAAACAATATTTTACTTCTTTACACTAACATCCTTACAATGTTGAGTAAAACAAAAAAGTTAGTACAAATTAAAATTGTTTCGCAGAAATCGGCACTCAACTGGTTATTAAAAAACCATGTCCATGAAACCATAATATGCCCATGTGATACCTTTGCTAATGAAATTTTACGAAATATTCACGTTCCTTAAGCTCTATTCGATGATTCATCAGTCACCGGAACCCGAAATCCAACCGTGTGATTTACTGCATGTAAGTATGTGCTCATAATAATGGTGACGCTGGCAAATGCCAAAATGCCAACCAGAAACGATCACAAACAAAGCTCCAAAGCGAGTTTGTCCAAGGAAATGAAAGATGAGAAGACAAAATTTGATTTACATGTTCTGGCCCATCATCATCATATATATGTTACTTATGTATTCTATAGTTTAATGATATATAATGTAGTTCATTTCCTCGCGGAGATTTCAAGCAAACTTGTGAAGTAACCATTTTTTATGTAGTAAATTTAAACAGCCGAATTCGAATTCCGCTCGTTGCTCCACATGATTCGTAGTTTACTGAAATAGGTTCAATTTTTAATCGTTTGTCACAACTTTAAGTTCGAATGTAAGTATGTGCGCTATTTTTTTTAAATAATAGGCATTCGTTTAAAAACAGGAGGATGAACAGAGGTCAACCAACTTAAATGGGTATATGCATTACTTGTCATCAAATATATTATTGAATGAGTCTGTGTGTGTGTGTCTGTCTGTTGAAGTGGACTCTGAAAAATATAAAGTCAAAATATAGAGGAGTCATCTATATTTCTGTATTTTCTTGAGAAGGGTTCGTCAACTAAAAATCAAGTATATTACTGCATGCGTCTGTGAGTGTGTATATGTCTGTATGTCCTGGATTTGGTTTAATTGGTTCGTTGGATGATTTGGCGAGTATAACAATAAACTTTGGATATTGTTTCTTTCATTAGTTAGTTAATTTAGAATGTTGTAATCTTAACACTGATTTGGCAATTAGTAATTAGTAATTTGGTGTTTAATAATTTGGTGGTTATTACAAAACGCGAAAACTAGAGACCGCAACTTACTGATCAGTTAAGTTGGTCAGTTGACAGATTTTGGAGAGTCGGACAAATGTCCAAAACTTTAAACCATAAATCGCTGGTTCCACCTTTTGAAATGTCAATGTACCAGTGTGTAGGTACTAGGTACGAAATTGAATTATCGACTCTTTTTAAATCTGTTGTGCGATTAGCACACAACAGGCGTTCTAGTTTAGAACAAAGTATTGCATATGTTGGATGCTGGAAATTAAGTTCTCAAACGAAATTTATCATGACCAAAACGATAAAAATGGGATTTTGCAATATTACATAGCTGGCATTAAAATTGTTCGATCTGAAATTCGAATTTATTCATATGAAATAAGACGAAGGTTTTTCTAAAAGACAGCAACACGAAAACACTTTTTTTTACGTTGGTACGTATAAAAACCTAGCGAGAAACCCTATTTTAATAATTGCCAAAAATTATCAGACGTTTCAAATATACAAATATTTCAGTCATATAAGCTACTACGCACCTCCATATATATTAAAATATACTAGCGTAGGTCAATTTTTGAAAACTCACCCCTGTGTATACAGTTTGAATATAAGGGGTGGAATCGGGAAGGGGGTAAATTTTAGGTATATTTTATACATTTGTGCTATTAGGCACTCCGATATGTCAAAATATACTAGCGTAGGTCAATTTTTGAAAACTCACCCCC
>JAHZNA010005013.1:0-13819 GCA_027743935.1 Sinodicranocentrus sp. ZH6 | reverse complement strand
GGATGATGATAATAATAATGCGTATGTTAGTGAAGGTATGTAGGAAACCTGAAAATGCATTAACTCTACGAGGTTCATGGTGTAGATGTGAAATATATGTATAAAAACAAACGTCAGCAGAAACAGGAGCGGATACCAAATAACTCATCATCATCGTTATTATTATTAACGTCGCCCATCATCATCATCATCATCATCATCCTTGTTATTAGGTCATCATCATCGGCAGTACATCAGAAAAAATATATTATTGGGAGATGATAAATCCTTACATAAACTCGTTTTCAAACCATGTTACATGCCATGCCACTTGATACCGAGTGTTGTCATCGTGTGTGTGATAAAATCCATCAGTGCATGTAAAACTCTGCGAGCGTTGGAGAATTTAATAGAAAAGAATCTGCTCACTTTACCTAATATTTTATGTCCATGTATGCGATGAAAAGGAAGTGAGTCCATGTATTCCATTGCAGATCATTTCATACATCTCATCATCTCGTTGCGGTGTCATAGGCAAAGAAGCTATTGCATCTCTCAAACTGTGCATTTGTATGAGTACGGCTCGGCCCACAGTAAAAAAAAGAGTAGACCAAAAGAAATATGATTTTTGAAGTAATAAACCAGCACACAAATCTCAGAATCAAATCAACGGACGAATCTTTGAATGATTCAATGTATAGGTATTATATAGGACCTACAAAAGAAAAGTGTCATTCTTGCATTTCAACAAGTAGACTGTGTGCATGTTGTGTTTGCAGCATACAAATCATTGAAATCATAATCGCATATAAGATAACCAAAAGACCATTTTTTCTTTACTTTCATTCCTTGTAGTGTCTAGTGTCATGAGAATTGGTAAAATCTACTCTGGGGAAAATGCACAGAGAAGATGTTTTACAGCAAACTGCAAGCAAACGACCTACCGACATCATACAATGTTATTATATTTTTCAACAAATCTAGAAGGCATAAGATAATTGCAATTCGCATTACTATGTATATCCACCACTACAATCCTGATCCTCTATCTGAAATCCCTGCGCAGAACTTACATAAAACCAGCATTAGCCTTAGCCTCTGCCTTGTCTCTGAAGGAGGAAGATTAGCAAAGGGTAGTAAAAAATTCAAGCTGTTATTATTCAACAGACATTTTGCAAATCTCCGATATACTGTTAGCACATGCATGAAATGTTTCAGCTTTACTCAAGAGGGGATGCTATTCCATTAGAAGTATAAAACTAGGGGAAGCGAGTATTTAGAGAGGACCATCTTAACTGACAATCATCCCAACGTGCAGATTTGTAAATTCATGTGCTAATACTTGCACACGTATGGAAAAAAGATACAAGTTGAACAAAGTTTAGTTACCTGTTATGTTTCACCTATCTTTGCAAACTTACAATGGGAGGAAGAATGATTCATATATTTGTCTAGCACACAGCTCCCTATGCATATGAACGTAGTAGGTATGCTATCAAATTACAAATGCTGGCTTTCATTTGTGTACATAATACATAACATGTAAAGAAGGAACCAGTCATAGAGGATATTGATAATATCCATGGCGAATATCATCATGATGTATCGTCATCATCACCATCATTTCTCCGTTCCATTTCTGCACTAATCTTCAATTTGACTACGACCAGTTTCAGCTAGCGAGTTGAGCCTGCCTATATAATTACCCAGATAGTGTAGACGAGATGCGAAAAAACGCTGCATGGATGTGCCTAAGGTACAATTACAATTCAAAATGAGAAACATTACATTACCAAAGAGACACATACAACATTTAAGTGGAAACCTGACAGAAAAAATTGAGTGCTTGAGCATTCATTCTCATATGAACATGTATCCTTTCTATACTCTGAAGCTAATAACTAACAAGTTAATGCTGAATCACCTGCATATGTCTGTATAAGATATGAGAATGTATACTAACTACATTTTGTTCACTTCTCTCACATTAGAAAAGTGTGTATGCGGTACATTTCTCTTTTTCAATCATCCAGTTTGTTACTCAAAACTTTGAGTCATTCTTTTTGGCCAAATTTTTTTCTTCCTTTTTACACACACACAAATACACACGGCTTTTCTGCTTCTCTCTCTCTCTCTCAAAATTCATCATCGAAAACATTGTGTTTGTCGTCTTCCCCTTAAGAAAATGTGTTTCGTCGTCGCTCAAAAGACACTAAAACTTGATAGCGAAGCTTTTCTCATGTATATACGGTTTTTACACACTTTTTCTATCTTTCTCTTTCTGAGAGTTGTTTGCCCTGTCTTAACACTACAAGTCTTTTTTACTTTAGCGCTTGAAGCAACAGGAGACTAGTAGAACTCTCTTGTATGTTTTATTATGAAAATCCTTGCATACACAGATATCACCTTTTTCTTCAACGTTAGCATCTCACACACTGGCCAGAGTAATAGTATGTAGTGCCCAGTGATGTCAGTCAGTCAGTCAGGTACGGTAAGTATATTTTTTTCAGTCTTCTTTTCTTTATGAAAACTACGGTTTCCCTTCAACTCCGCTTTGATTGTGTTCTTTTTGCTTGGTATTGACTTGAGGCCTTTTTACCCAAGTAGAAAAACTTAAAGCCGAATAAAAGCATTGGGAATCTTTTCTTCGCCATGCCATCATACTTATTTCAAGCAAAAACTACAACACTGGCTTTGTGGCATGCATCATCATCCTCCTCTTCCTTCCAAATAGCATAAATATTATCCTATGCATATGGCTTCTTGTGTGGGGACGAGGACGTCGTGAACGTAGTCCAGAGTATGAGAGACGAGTCATGCCTTTAAGTTCTTAGAAAAAGTGAACCTCACTCGCACACTTTTTTCTCATGATGTTGATGATACTACAATGTACGTATGTTGAACTCCACTTCTTAAATGGCTTTGTTCCCAACCACCACAACGAAAAGAACTTACGGACTTACGGCATATCGCTGTGTAGGAAAACTGGCATAAGAGCTGTACAAGTGTGAGAGCTCTGCTTCCATATATGAAGATGGTTGGGGTGGTGTGAGCTAAAATGCTTTTCTGATGCTTCAGCACTCACTACGTCGCCCAGTCAGTTGCATTGTGCACGCCGTCAGAGTCACACAGATTGTACGAATGGTGAACGGGATTGTTACAATTGTGCATTTTCGTATATAGATGTGGTTTGTTTTGTGGATTGTTTTAACGTTTTTCGTGTGTGGTGAAGGTGGTGGATAACGATATTTATTTGTGCTTGATCACAACTTTCAACTTTTTATCCAATCATATTTATAAGAAACGGAGGAAATTGACTCTCACCCGGATCAGCCCTATTTAAATTACTGTAAAGCGGAGTGGTCGTCCGCGAAAAGGAGTTATGATGACCATGGCGTCATCAAACTTGTGTAGTAAAAACAACTACAGACGTTGTTTCTTTAAGTTACATAGTGTAATCAGTGTCCTATGCGTTGTCAGCGTTGGGATCGCCCTAGTCCATGCAGAAGGTAAGAATTGTTTTTTCCTTGTCAAACCGACAAAAAATTGTTCGGAGGATATTTGCACCTCATGCTTGTTCTTGGAAGCTGAAACCTTACAAGGAATCACGCTTGACGGTTTTCATATATCATAATTCCCCCGCTTTCTGTCTCAAAATGTGTTATGCATTTTTCAAGCTAATATTTAGAAAAAACAGTTTTGTGAATCTATAAATGAGCAACTTTACCAGCTAACTAGCTGAATAAACATTAGTTTTTGCAGTCATATCTGCTTGACTGATTTATGCTATGATATTTTCCATGTACACTTGTAAGTACACACGAATTCCTTCATATTCTCTTTGGGTCAAAACATTTCTTTAAGAAAAATGATTGTCAAAAAGGAAGAAACATATTGCATAGGATTACTGAGGACGGTAAATGGACTGCTGATGGCATGTGGGACAGATGAGTATTCACTCACCCTGTGTCACACCAAATTTCTAGCTTTATAAACACCCGACATGACAGAGTGATACTTGTTTCCTGCTAAGACTTCATAAACAAGGAAAATCCTTCAGAATAGCATGTAGCGACCCATGAATAATTACTGAAAGTATAAAGAGGGGAGAGAAGAGGATCCAGAGATATATGCATCCGTATGTTTTAGTGGACAAACCTCATAACCCTCGTGAGTTTCTGGGAGAATAAACCTCTTAATAAGCTACATAGGACAAAATGCATTTTCCTTTGATACCATATCTCTAGATAGGTATAGGTTTATTAAAGTCTTATTCAAGTACAGGGGAACTCTAGATTTTAAGGAAAGACCGGCCAAATGGTAACCTCAGAAAGAAGTCAGCATCAGGTCCACAGCTACTGAGCTCATTACCAGGATTCTCTTCCCACAGTTTGCTCGTTCCTACTCACTTTTACATTTTGAAACTGATAAAGCGATAAAGCTCCGTGAAAAGAAGAAGAAAAAAACTCCACATAGTGTGGATTCATAAAGATGTTTCCAAAAAACAAGCATGTTACCAACTCCAGCAGGAAGAGGGTAAATATGCGCTTTTGACCATAAGAGGTAATGTTAGCGTATGAGTTCAAATGGGGCATTTTTCTGGAGAGAGAGCATCGCGTCGTCAAACCGTAATATAAGAAACTGACTACGACCAAGTAGGTAATTTTTCAAAACTTTATGCGTTACATGTACTTAGTACCTGGGGACTTTGTAGAGATAAAAAGCTAATAACACCATTCAGGTCTTTTCTTGGTCGCGAGTAAAAATGCAACTCAAATCTTTTTTAGGTGAGCGGCAGACCAGTATCAATAGAGTTTTTTTTCAACCGTGCACTTTCCTGTTTTGATAATGTAGAAAAGTGGTTTGCATTATCCATCCTCTCTGTTTGTATATTTTTTTGGTGAAGATATCAAACAATTTTTCTGCACCATCCGTGTGCGCCTAACTTTTCCCTACTGTAATAATGTGTCGTTGGGGTACTTGGTAGGCTTCCATTGTGTGTTGTCCAAAGTCTAAAGTGGAAGGAGAAATGGAGGCAGTCATTTTGTAGGGTAGAGCCGTCAAGGGTAGGCAAAAGAAGAGGTCAGAGGAATAATTATGATATTCTGGCCGAGGATGCCACCAGCAGCATTTATAATGTCAAGGGATTCCAAACTTTAGGACAAGATAAAAGACGGAGTAAATATACTGTATGGGTTTGTTGATAATGAAAGAAAACTGCTGGATACCATTTTGTCCTGAGCTGTATGCAGTCCTCCTACTTCTTTTCTTCCCCGTATGCTTTACACGGCCATATACCACTTTTTGACATTGTGTGTGCTTTCCTTGTTGTCGTACTTTTTTTTCTGATTTCAAACTGCACATATACACATTCCTTTAGAATGCGGTCTATCATTGAGAGTGGAGCAGAGAGCTAGAGTCTAGAGAACAGAAAAACTATTCCAAAAAGTCTCCCGAAAAAGGACCATATTGTTCCACGCTGAAAAAAAAGGAAAGAGGGTCGTTTTCATGGTCTTGTATTACAAAAACTAAATGAATAATGGCAGAACGATTCTTATTACTTACACTACTGACTCAACTAAAGTTACTGCACACAGCCCGACTTATGGTGGTAGTTCTTTACCAAATTCTATAGCTGCCCGTTCTGATATGCTGGCTTATTTTTTGCCCATGTGTGCATAATAATGTTTTGTGTGAAGATTGAATTGGCAGTTTATTCGTATGCGTATGGCAAGGACATTTTTAAAGGAGCTGTTTATAGTTGATAGGTAGTGGAGAAGAAGGGATAGCTCAAACTAGAAAGTGATTATGAACTTTTACCGGTATGTATGTATCCTCTGAAGTCGATCCAAGTTTGCTTGTGGAGTTTCTCCTGATGTGTGGTTTTAGATTAAGGTATGTGTCTTTCCAGAGTGTGGAGGCCATAAGAGCCAGCACTTTCATTTTTGGGGAAAATTGAATGAAATGAAGCCAATTTAGTTTTGGAAATATTTGCTGAAATGTTAAGATGGAAGGTTGTCATGGGTGTAGATGATACATAATGTCATTGGGTATGTCATGTTTGCCCCGTCGAGTGAATTACAGTGCCTTGTACTACATTTTCCCTACTTATATGGGCTGTGTCATGCACACATGGACGGACGAAGTGATTTCGGTGACCGAATTTGTCAAAATATTATATCACCAATATCGCGTGTCGCAGATGCTGCTGAGTGATGAAGAAGGAACAAGTATGCTTCACTTCAGAAACGAGCTATACTTACTTAGCGCGCTGACCAAAATTGAATATGAAAATCGGAAGATGGATGGTTAGACAGACTCGTCGAAATGCTGGTCTGGTTCAGCTGACTCACATAATGTTAGCTAGTAGTCACTCATTTTTTCCACCATTTTTGAACACGCCAGCAAACTGAGTAGATTTGATGTTGTCTCTTGATATGAAGCCGATCAACGGAGAAATGACTCCATGTAAAAGGTAGACCAAGAAAGAAGTTGCCCAAGTTGCATTTAATGAAGCAAGGTGAATTCGGTCAAGAGTTATGGTGTAAAGAGAAACTTGACCATCATTTCCTTTTCGTATCAGCTTTTTTCCTCTCTCGGTGGTTTCTTCATGAGAAAACGAGCTGGACGTTGGTTAGCTTAGCTGATCTATGAACAAGTAGTGGCACTCCTTGAACTAGAAATCACCAGGTTGGTTACACAACATCCCTTGCAGTTCTTCATGTTACTTGCTAATAATATCCCTGTTTCTGTGAATCTTATGCTTCCACACATCCATATGTATTTCGACTCTTGCGAATTCCGATGAATATGAAGAAAGAAAAAGTAAAAGCAGCAAGCCGAACACACGGTCCACTACGCTACCTTTCTCTTACACACAAGGTTACGAGTGAAATGTGTTTTATTGACAATACCCCTTTTTCTCATGCTGGCTTATGTTGCATTAGCTCTGACACGGCGGGGCACGTAAATATGTATCATGTGGATGAGAACTCACGCCACTACCGCCTTGAGACTACTCCGCTACCAATCCTTCTTTCTTTCCTTTTTTCCACTCAATCAGTTTCTCATTCACTTGCTTAAGGAATTCACTAGCATTTCTATAGTTTATTCAGTAACCATCCATGTATCATCATGTCTTTTGCCTTTTTTTGGATTAGCTTCGCCTCGAAATGCTGTTTAAGTCAAAAGAAGGAATTCCACTTTTTTTTACCTCTCTTCACTACAAGGACCCACAGAGCACGACCGCTGTTAGCTGGAATAATTTCTCCTCGTTTCCTAACCCCGATTCCATTACATTTCCTGAAGTGTCTGTGAAAACTGTACTGGAAAGTTGAAAGTGCTGAACAGCAGCTTCCATTGTAATCTAATGCTCACTCAGTCAGTTGGTCCTTGTAAGAAATAACTCTAGAGAGAGAGAAAGAAGAAGAAAAAAGCTTAAAAGGAGAAGTATCGTCTTTCCTTATCTATATTCGCTATCCACTTTATTATGGAAGCACATCTTGGAATAATCAGAGGCAGTAGTGTGGCCGCATTATAGAGAAAATTAAGGAGAAGACAACCACTATCCGAGTGGCAGACTAGTATGGGTCGATAGAGTCAGGCAGAAAATAGGAGTACGTGGTCATAATGTGATATATCTATCTATTTATCATTTAAAACTCTTTGGAATCGCTCCATGAAGAGCGTTGAAAGAGAGAGAAGAGAGAGAGAGAGAGAGAGAGAAAGGGGAAAAAATTCCTCCGTGATAATAATGGAAGAATGGGGAACCACAAGGGGAAAATGCGAACCAGAAACAGGACACAAGCGTATGTACACAATGATACAATAATTCATCTGGCATGATGTCCAGGAAATAATAATATAATGCAAGTGGACTCGAAACTTGCAAATTTGCAAAAATACATAAGAAAAAGCACGAAAAAGATAAACATATATCTTTCCCGTCCTTCCACTTTCTCTTTTAGCTTTTGCCAAGTGGAGTGAATGTGAAAGAGGAGAAGAGAATGAAATATTAATCGTCAAACTGGAAAAGCGAGAAAAGAATATTGTTCACACTGTGAAGTAAAGCATGTAAAATGAATACAATCATGCTGGCTCGGAAAAGTTAGTGTAATGCACGTTTTTTTTGCTTCCGTACACTCTCTTTTCTCCAAGTATCTAGTGGAATACGAATTTTGTGAGTGGTGGAGGAATCAGCATTCAAAGTTGTTGGCTACATTATATGGCGGCGAGTTGATGGAAAAATCCTGTACACCCTTATTGTCTGACTGTGAGCTGCATGGAATATCCTAACAGCAGTAGGGCCCATTTGACCTCTTCGACTTTACTCCTCTGTCTTGGCATCCCGCTTTCATCATAAGTAACGAACCGGCTGGTCATGAAAATGTTTCCTAAAATGAATAAAAGAGGGAAAAATACTTTGAAAAAAACTTCATGCATGTTGGACGGAAGCGAGTGGCTACGGAACAAAGTCAAGTGTACTAGGAAAACGGAAGGACTTTATGCAATACAATGAAAAACATTGACTTCTTCTAGATCTAAATCCAGAGCGAAAAAAGAAAATATGCCGTTGTCCAACGATGACTCGGGAGGGTTTTTCCCCTCAATCGCTAACGCACACTGACCAATACGATGAACGAATTGAAAATAGCTGTAATAGTTATCGTATATGAACACTTGTGAAAGCCCGGCTTCTTATTTCACCAACTTACGGTGGAAGAGAATGCACACGTAACAAATTATTATAATGGTCGGAAGACATGAACCTTACGGCACCCGAACTTCGTATGTACGACCGGTGGAAGTTGGACACTCTATTACGTACTTCGATGTTGAGCATAGGTATTATGTATGCTGGAGGTTTTTCCCCCCAGCGCCAGTTATAACTAGCCAACTTTGCATGTTGATCACAAGTCGTAAGAAGACGAAGAAAAGTAATCTTTACGCCGTTATACACACTTATATTAATGGACACAAACACAAGACCACATACATTTACATCTACTAGGATGAAAGAGGAAGAGAAGGGTGGGGGAAGGCTGCAATATGAGTATTTTTTTGGCTTTCAATTGTGTACCACTCTGGATGCTTCATATTCCCAACATTTTTTTGGAATGTCAAAGTCAGCATTTACAAGGTTGTGTGCAAGGTGGCAATAATACTATCAAATGGTCATCTTGTGCTAGCATTGTGCAAAGAAAGTATTTTCCTCCGGTTATTTCCCCTATTCTTTTATTCCTTCTTTTTTCAACTTGCCCGAAGACCATTTTTGTGTAATGCAGGAAAAACATGCATGATTATAAATGTTATACGTCCGGGTTTCTACAGCAAAGAAAAAACTCTTTCGTTTGGCTAGAAGTTATTTGTAGTAAACTTTACTCTAACAATATCAGGCAGGACTTTGACATTATGTTGACCTCAGGCAATGACCATCATCAGACTGATGTAGTTCTCCACCATTTTCACTCTATTCCTTGTGAAAAGTAGCCTTTGTCGCACGCATTATTATTATCGTTATTAAAGTGTAGTTAAGAACAGCATTTCCTCAAGCTCCTCTACGAGACTAATTGTTGTGGGAGTAAACGTGATTTCGTGTCAAGATAGGGTAGTCAGAGATTTTCCTACATTACACCATGAAGTGAGAGGGGACAATATTTTTAACCTATTGTTGTCATGTTGTCCCATTCTTTCCCCTTTTCTGCCAGTCGTGTTTGTTAATGAAAAAATATGCCTGTAATCCGATTTACTTTTCCAGTCGCTGGTTTTTACGCTACACAGATGCTCCGCTCTTGTGCCAATAGCCTCCTTAAAAGTACTTTGTAAGTTGACGTTCACTCCAGCCTTTAAATCATGTGATAGAAAAGGAATCCCAAATGTTCTTGGTTTGGAAAAAAAGGGGAAATGCATTTCAATGTTGCTTTTGGAATATTTATGGAAGTATTTATGTGACATATAGTGCGGGAAGCAAGAGTGCATATACGTGTAGGGAGGGAGTGGGATGAGGAGAGGACCATGCATAACGGATAAAGTAAGTCGTGTGGTACACTTGCCATGACTGATCACTCGGAAAACTTTAGGGAAGATATGTGTGCGTCCAAGGAATGTAGTATGCATGTTGACCATATTTTAAGTATAACAATGAAAAAGCATTCTTTTCTTACACATGTGTCATATTGTTTGCTGAAAAAAGAAATATATTCTTGAGAAACATTGCTACGCTGAGGAGCATCTCCCTTTCCAACTTTTTTCCAGCGTTTCCTTCCTCCTCCTGGTTCACCCGGATTGGAAGGGTTATTACAGTGTGGAAGTAAAAATGGAAGGGAAGTACACTTCCCGATTCTTACGTTAGCCTAGAGAATAGTTTTTATATACCTTCATATAATTACCTATGTAGATTGGGCTGGAGAACATGTGCGTATTTTTACAGTGGAGTGCGAGTGGTACTCGTGTTTATTGCAAAAAAAAATTCGAATGCATTTCTTCCCCGGAAGGGAGAAGTTGACGATTCCAGTGTTAAGAAGTGCTAGGTATTCCTGTATCCTTGAGCAATCCAACCTATCCATATAAAATTACCCATGGAGGTACGTAAAATGGGAAAAAAACCTATAGTTCAAATGTAAATAGAGTGCATGATACGGGAAGTTATTCTTCAGGGATTCATGTCTCCTACGTGGAAAACAGACAAGAGAGGGAAACTGGAGCAAGTTATATTATGTGCATGGAGGTTTGTATCGTTGAGAGTGCATTGTAGTTCCAGTGATGTGATGGAAAGTAGTCACTAGTGTATTAGTGTGTTGATGTGATGTAGGCAGAGGAAAGACTTGGTTGTAGGTGATGAAAATGGATACGATACGTGTTCATCTGTAACAGAAACAGCAACCGGGTTACAATCCCAAGCAACAATATATTTGAGTTGAGTGAGTGACGGTGACTTCGACTTGAGAATTTGAGATACACATATTCCGATATAATGCAATAAATATAACAATGAAATGAAACGGCTGTACTGATGTAAATTCAAGGATACTCTTATAAGAAGCGTACATAATAAGCATGTTATTGTAGCAGATAGTGAGAGAGTCAGTGAGTAAGTGAGTAAGAAAAAAATTCTCCAGAGCATCCGCATAGCCATGCAGCCTTTTTCTTCTTCTCTGATATAGTAACGCTCCCTTATTATTGGGGATGTAATGTTATTCTTTTTCTCTTCCATTGGCCTGTTGTTCTATTTTCATATGTTATCTCCAGTGAGTTGAGAAGAAGAAAAAATAGTTATTTTTTCTAAGGGTCTTCACTTAATAACCTGCGGAGTAAGATGCATGTAATTGGAATAGGAATGGAAACATGCAGGTGCTGAGTGACTGTGTGGGAAGAGTGTGTGAGATCTAGAGCTAACATTACTTTTTCCTCTATCTCTCTGCTGCGTACTTAAGATGTAAAAATGTTCCTCTCTCCCTCCACTTAAGCAGGTTAATATACATATAATCCTCTCTAGCATTAGGAGGAAAAAGGGAAGAAAAGGGAGCAAAATAGCATCGTTTCGTTGTGTAGTCCTCATACGAGGAATTACCAGACTGAACTAGGTTGAGATATGCTCATTCCTCATAA
This sequence comes from Sinodicranocentrus sp. ZH6, assembly GCA_027743935.1. NCBI lineage: Eukaryota > Metazoa > Arthropoda > Collembola > Entomobryomorpha > Entomobryidae > Sinodicranocentrus > Sinodicranocentrus sp. ZH6. Next base: position 2,233 of record JAHZNA010005013.1, on the reverse strand, counting down.
GAGCTACTTATTCTGGAGGACTAAGGGATACTTGATTTACTACCCAGTGAATGAGGTACAAAGTAGTCAGCCACAGTCTCAGCCAGAAGGACGGGGTCTACTTGAGTCTCTCTCTCTTGAAGAAACCATTGCTGACTCCGTTTTTGTTGATTCATATATAAATGTATTCGTGTGAGCTTTTTTCCCTCCATGTAGTCTTCACTCTTTTTGCTCCCTATTTATGTACCTTTTTATTTCCTTTTCTTGAAAGAAGTTGGATTACCTTGTACACTAGCGAGGTGTTTGAATCGCAAAGGGTATTACCCAGATGTTTCCTTCGTTTTTTACGATCTTCCACTGGTTAGCACTGGAACAACGAATTTCTCAGTCTAAAGTCAAAGAGACACAGGCAGTTAGACATTTAGAAGGTGATCAAAGTTTGTTTTTTTTTCCTTTTGCTTCCTTTATCCCTCTGAATAGTTACACCACTGAGCCCTTCTCTCCTCGTCTCTCCAATCCGATCTCAATACATATGCATATTATATGCTCATGTTATCTTTTAAAGGGGTACGTGGAAAACTGGGTATTTCCTCTGCCGCACTTGATTCCACACTCGTATAAACCAGAACATTAGCTATAAACATAATTCTTGTCTCGAGAGTCTTTACTCTTATTATTACCCAACTTCACCGCTCCTCTTGTATATCCGTGTTGGAATACCTTCAACTGTGATCAACTCACTACTCCTACTGGATTTCCCCAAGTCCAAGGAGAAGCATATTGGAAGAATTGTACAATTGTCAGATTTCCTCTCATACTTAAGCATGATATTACCACCATTATTACCATTCGAAAATGGAGAACAGAAAACACTGTCGAGTTTTTCTGCTTGACGCTAATCTAACTTCAATATTATGGTAGTTGGAATTTGGATCATTATATGCCCCACCGCTGCCGCTGGTCTGTTTCGAAGTGAATAGTCCTCTTGGTAAACTCGAGCATATTTGAGCGACTGCTGTTTAACAGTTAGTATTTTTGTACGATGTGCATTTCCATTTAGAGCTTTTCTGCCTCTCTTCCCCTACAACTTACTATGATGAAGCTTTAGCAATACTAACGGTTTGCATATACACATGTAGTATTGGAACGGCAACAGAAAGTAAACATTCATCCTTCTTCGTCTCATTCACCGTTGTATACATATGTCTAGTTTCTAAGGATTTTCTAAACGACTTTGTGCAAAGCCATCGTCAACGGATTTGATTCTCATCTTCTCATGTCGTCGTCGTCTTGCACTCCTCTCGCTCCCCTCTTGAATCTGTCCGTTTGGTAATGTGCGACGTGGAAAATGCTCACCATGTCTTATTTGAGTCTTGAAGGATGACTTGAGACTTGATGTCTCTCGCAGTTCATGAGGTTTAATACATCTTAAAGAAGGAAAAAATGTACATCAGTCGTGTCAGAGTAATATTGAACCTAATATGGTAATAATGGGAATGCTGAGAAAAGTACCGCTTTTCCCTCTGTAATAATACTTGCATTTTTTTTTGTTTTCACTCCGTTTCCCACTCATTTTCAACAGCAGTAGGAGAGAGAGAGAGAGAAACCTAACTTCATTTCGTGTTATTGGCTGAATGGATTTTCTTTAAATGAGTGTCAATGTTGAACCATGTTGTGAACTTATCATTCTAACGTGTTGTAGTATAATGGGATACTTGTTTTCGGTGCTTGGAATCCGTGAAAAAAGCTCCTTACCAGAATGACACTCTCTAGCAGTGCCACTGTTTTTCTCGCCTCTTAATCTCCACCGCATGTAACTTCTCGTCGATGTCTTTCTTCTCTTACTTTTCTTCCCTTCTGCTCTTCACCAAATTATCTTCCATTGATACCCTGCACCTGACACCTTACCGAATACCTAGCTCGGTAAAAAAATCCCAGTGTAGAGCAGTCAAATTTATTCACAATTCAGGACAATCATATATGTTACAATGACACGCAATTATATATACATGCCACATTGTTTAAAAGTAGAAAATCAACCGGATTGAATTGATATGAGGAATGATATAGGTCGCCAAGCATGCCACTCAATGGCTTAATTACACAATATGGTGAAAATTACCGTTTTTACAGTTTACCCTTTTTTATGTATACATATATGTATGTGTGTGTTTGTTTGCATTTTTTGTACTAAATCAAACATGTCTTGATTTCAGACGAAAAAACCCATTAACTAATGAGTATTTCCCTTTTG
>JAHZNA010005012.1:0-11282 GCA_027743935.1 Sinodicranocentrus sp. ZH6 | reverse complement strand
TCAGGCTACCTTATCCAGTACCAAGCTTCCCTACTTTATATACAGAAGTTGATGAATTTTCAGATAAGCGAAAAAGTACCTTCCATGCAAAAAATATTTGTTTAACTGCCAATTTAAATAAATTTAACGTCTGATTTGCAGCCTTTTTGATTATTCGTGAATGACTAGTTTTATTTTAGTATTTATATCGGTTTTTCTATATTATATGAGAAATGAGTATTACTCGAATAAGTACTTGTCAAAATGTCAAATCTTGTACTACGTAAATATCGCTTACAGGTTACTTGTCCATCACTGGGCAACAGATAACAAAACGAAAACTTACAAATTTTTTATTATTTCAGGCCAGGAATGAGGAATCCTAATTTCCAATCAGCAAATCACCCTTGTGTTGTTGAAAAAATCATAATTAGTGCCATAAAGAGGAATATATGAGAGAAAAAATCGACAGGTGACCTGTTCAACACAATGCAATCATCTCTTGATGACAGAGCGTTGAATCTTCTGGGACGAAGCAAGCGGAAATGAATGAAGGAGTTGGTGAGTTAAATTTCTGGTAGACTTAAGGCAAATGATAAATATTGAAATGTCAGTGTTAAATTTTCATTTAAACTGGTGGCATATTTCTTCGTCGTTACAGATGCTCGAAAAGGTTTTTGCTAACTGTTCGATCGACTCCTTGAATACCTGTGGAATACTGTGATTTGAGTCAGCTGAGGCATATAAGATTGTACGGATACGATGATGAAGGGATAACTGAGTGAGATTGTTCCAGGTAGAGAGGAACGGAGTCATCCAAAAATAATAAATTTACACGGTAAGGTTGTCGAATAATTTGTAATATTTAAATGTAGATTTTAAAGTTGCTATATTTAAAACTTTGTTGTGGGTGCTTCTTTATAGAACTAATTAGCTTCTAAATGAACAATGATAGTCGCAGAGGTCACAAAGGTAACGCGGTTTTATCCAAGTTAACAAGTAAATCGATTTTCTTGGGATTTCTCTAGATGCAAAAATTGAACACATTGGAAGTGAATTTTAGACAAGTAAATACGACAAAACGAACAGTCAACAATAAAAAGTTTCACTGCAGTAAATATAGATGTTCTTATTTTAAATTTCAGATTAAAAAACCCCTGTTGTCCGCAGCTGTTGTAAGCAGCTAGGAGAGAAAATCCCCTACCTAACCGTTTCTTCGGGAGATGAAGACTTGGCGCTCTTGATTAAATCATCCTCAGACGATTCTGAAGATGATTCATCAGAATCTGCTATTGAGGATGATGCAGAGTCCATCGATGAACATGCGGAAAGCATAGAAGCGATGTTTCAGTCATGGAATTTTGACTACACGCATGACTTCCCTTCTTCGAAGTCAGTAACCAGGAAGGGGATCGCTTGCAGTGTTATTGATTTAAAAGGAATCGCTGAGCCAGCAGGGGAGACGGTGGAAAATGACCTAACAAATGTATCTGACATTTCTGCTTCATGTTGTGAAAAATGTTTAGTTACTGATGCAACGAAAAGCATGAAATAACTAGAATTCAGTAGAAGACACTTTTACACGATAAAATGTTAAGGATCTGTTAAAGTTGCATGTCATGCATGCAGTTTGCTACCATTACCCTGTAGTAAAAAATTTGATGAGAAATTCGCTTGGTTGATTCATAAATTGTAAATGGTGGGGTCACGAATTTAATAATTGAATAAGCTCATTATCATCATACCGATACCCCATGAAAGATTAGTGATGTTTACTGATCACTACTCACAGTGCGAAGACTAGTTAATTTTGTGCTGAAGGGTAACCTGCCGGTACAGTCGTCTTCCATCATCGATTCGCTTGAAGTAAGGACATTCAATAAAGTTTGTCAAAGACGAATTAAATGAAATTTGTCTTCATATAAACTCCCATTTTGTTCGAAAATTCGGGAAAAGTTCTTGACACTTTCTCTCTCTCCGTTATCCTCATTCACTGCCTATTTAGATACTTTCCATTTTCTCAGGAGTAATAAAAATGAGAGGAAAGTGTGCCATTTGAGCGTACTTGAAATGGTAATGGTTAGAAAGGTGAGTGTATTTGTAGGAGTTTGGTTTACGACAAACTTTGACTTTTACGTGGAATGAAAATGTTGGACAAGGAGAAAATTCCGTTGGACACCTCGATGTACGACTGGCTCATGGCTTGTTCGAATAGAGTTGTTCTACGGAAAAGAAAATTATTTCTTTGCCTTCCTTCCTTCCCTTAAAAAGTTTCAAGCCAATTCGTAAATGCCCAAATACTCAAGTACGATTACGATGAACATTATGATATGACCTATAGTCAACCATCCACTAAGTAGAAACATTATAGAGTCTTATGAAGAAATCAAAAAGTGAAAGTGGGATCCCTCCATTCCAATTCAGCGTTGTTTACAGTTGAAACGCTCAAGGAGGAAATACAATCCTCATCATAATATTTGTTTTCCTTTTATCTTTGGAAGGGTCTCTAGCAAAAAGATGCTTAGAGTTGACTGGCTTTACTGCTCTTTCAATCATCTTCAAACAAGTGAACAAAGACAACCCGCATGATGCATCCATTAATATTTATCCAGAAGGAAACGTAAAAAGCTCGTCGACAAGGAATCCCTCTTTGAATAAAAGGAATTAGCATTATTATTCCTCCTCGTCAAGTCAAACGATGATGCAATATAAATGTAGACAATTTTCCAAACACAGAGATAAGTCACGAAGTATCCTTTACAATGCAAAACTTGAGTGATTCTGAATCTCATTGGGAGCATTTGTGCAATAGTGTTGAAGACAGAGCGAGGAAAGGGGCTTCTCAACTTTCTCGCTCTAGTTCTCATTGACTCACATCCACTTTCCCCTTCTCTAGAAAATAAGTCAACGAGAGTGTTGAAAATTCAATAAGTTGAAAGCAACCAAGAACACATCGATGCAGTTCCCATCTGACACTTGAACATGTGTTCTGTTTGAAAACGACTTGAAAGTCTGGAAAATGTCCATATGTATCCAATTGGAAATGACTTTCCTGAGAGAGAGTATTCCTCTCCCTGCATTTAATATCCCAAGGATACAAAGGAAACAAAAATACACTAGCCATGTGAAACACTTGAACGGAGGACACTGATGAACTAAAAACTCCAGTCACTCCATCCGAGTTTTCCAGATATGGTTCAATGAGCCGTGGTAGTGGAATACATAGAAATACTTGTTATACTCCTTCCTTGTATTTTTCTCTTTTTCTCCATCTGACACAAAAGTTTTACTAGAGTGTGTTTATTCAATCCAACAACACATGTAGCCAACACACAAGAAACCCTAATATGTACCGGATTTTATATTTTTATATTTCTCGCTTCGGATCCACTTCCCTCCGTGGATTGCGTACTTGAAAGGAGAAAATGTGAGAAAAAAACACACAAGACGCTTGAACCGAGTAAACGAACCCGGTTAATGTGAAAGCTACTACAATAACTTTTATTCTCTCTCTAGCTCATTCTCTGTGAGTCTGTAAGTAATTGAGAAAGTCAAACCCACAACGTTTATCGATTCCAACCAACCTCTATTACTAAATGCATAGCCAGAAGGAGAAAATTTTCGAGTGGCAAAAAAAACCTTCTCGTATTAGTAACATAGCTATACCTACCACTTCTCTTTCTTTCTTTCTCTCTCTCTCCTCATCAGTTTTTTTTTCTTCTCTAGTTTCTCTTTGACTTGACGGACTGACTCACCGTTCTTTGAAATTACGTGCTTCGCTTACCCTCTGGCATCAATGAGTGAATCATAAAAGGGAAAAACACGTCGTGAGAGAGAAAGACTTTGCTACTGATAATATGTTTCAGTGAGACCCCAATCTCACGCCTGTATTGACCAATTCTGGTATAGTGTAATGTAATGTATACAGAGACACTGCCACAACATATTAGACCCTGCCAGTCTTTTCCTACAACGATAGCCATCATTCACTCTATCAATTTATTTACCCACACCCCACACAACGACGCTGGGAAACCAGAGCTGAACGCTCCAACTATGTCAGGAAACCAGTGTCAACAAACAAGACCAGCGGAAAATGGAACGGAAGCTTTCATGCATTCATTTTTCAGCAAAATTAATGATCAAATGCAGCCTTTTCCCACTCCTGCAATGCAGTCTATCAACTTATCAAAAGGATTCCCTCACAATTTTCGTAGAAATGTATGTTGTCATGTAGTCAGTTCCATTAGATGATATGTAATGATAAGTATAGATACCAACTTTCCGACCAACTGTTCTGGTAATTATTAAAAGCTACCTGGATCAATGTACTCCCTGATGAATCCAAGGATGAATACATGAATTGATACAACAATCCATACAAAACTAGAGTAATTTTCCAGAGAGCCCAAAACCTGCCTAAAGCAATTTCCGCAGGATTCTCCCAACCAACAAAAGCGTTTTCACAAATCCATCCCAATGACTGGCACAGAATAGCACAATTTTCTCTCCTTTCCAGTTTACTCTGCTTCCACATGAAGGCCAAATGTGGAAGGTGGAAATGACGGAAGTGGAGAAGGTACCGACTCTGCAGAAGACGACTCAGCTCAAGTATGTCAACATATGACAATAATAGCCGAGAGGGAAAAGCCTTTTCCGAAAAGGCAACTCACTTAATAAAATATTTTAGCCCTATTTACAAGAATAAGAGGAAAAAAGGGTGATCGAAGGGAGAGGAAAAGGTAAACATCTTGTTGAGCCTTGTAAATAGGTACACATGTGGTGTCTGTGTACGAAACTTAGCCGGTGTTGTTGTCACTTGTGAGCCGAGTTTTCCAAGAAATGGAATATCCCACAGAGAATGGAGCACGAGGAGGTGTGCTATCAATGGAACTGTGTAACTTACCAATATTATGTATGTACATAAGGATATATTATTACAGGCTGAAGAGGGGTGGTGTGCATTTGGGCAAATGAAAAATAACTCATTTTATTCCATCTAATCATGTCCCATCATAGTAGCTCCGAATGGGATGGATAGGAGTTTTAGTGCTCAGCAAGTGAGTAAACATTTTCCCAAATTGTTCAACCTTCCTTGTCCCTTTAAATAGTCAGTTTGAGTGAACTGGAGAAAACTTGTTTTTATTCTCAAAGCCGAATTCAAAGTTTTTTTTCGCGACAGGGTATTCTCACATATGCCTAAATATACAGATGATATAATATGTAGAATTATCAGTGGAAAACACATTCTGCTTTTTATTTCCTCAAAGTCGCTTTTCTAAATGTATGTGAGAAGAAAAACGCTGTCACACAGTGAGCGTCTGAGCCATTGTACGGAAGCATTGTTCGGAAAACTGACAATGACGAGGTTGTCACAGTAAAATGTGATAAAAGTGTGGAGAGAGAGCCTTTCGCGTGTTTCTCTCGGAAAATAGGCATGCATAAATATAGAGCTTGGAAAGCTTTAGAGATATTACTGGAATTGTATTTCGATTACAGATATGTGCCTCCTATTGTACATCCAAGCATGCATGGTTGTGTGCTCAATATTTTATTTGTAGATACGTACGATAATGGCGAGGAATTATTGTTGGGTTCAAATGTGCCAGCCGCTGGCTCAATAATTTAGCAAGGGACATGAGCAAATGGAAAAAGAGAGGAGACAACAGGAAAAGCCTTCATCAGTCAAAAGGTCTTATTTGCAATTTTGACATTCGATACTTTTCTTCGTCAATTTCCATTCCCTGTCCCGGCACTACTTTATTCATGCCACTTTTTCCCTCGAATTAAACGGTACCCAAATAAACGCTATTCGTATCATGTTTTTCCATTGATCTACATGAAATTAGCGTCCTTGTGCATTTTTTCAAAGTACGCTTCCATCCCATCACAGAGAAAATAATTAAAGTGGAGGATATGCTTCCATATGACATGAAGAAAACAGCTTGTTTTACATATGTACATTCATTAACATTTTCCTCTCCTCTTTAGTTTGGACTGACGAATACATTCGAACTTATAAAGTAGTTGATGTATATTTTGAAAAGACTTTCAACTTTTCAATCGCTAAATATCCCCTTTGTTCATTGAGTTAGTCAGCCTTGCTTTCTCTGAATGGAAAGCAGTAAAAGAGGATTTGGATGAGTATAAAAGCGCGCTACTTCCTTTTGACCTCTCTCTTCCTCACTCTCGCATTGAGGATAATACTTGAGTGGAGGAGAAATGTAAATTTGCTTTTATCTATGTTTCTCTCAAGTTTACCCAAACAAATTGAAAGCTGACGATGAGGGATTGTCCTAAAAGGGGTGCATGCTTACCAACCAAGGCAAGGTTTTCCCCCTCCTTTTCAGTGATTGTGAAAATCACACATTTCCCACTCACTCAACCTAGAGCAAACAAACAAGTCAATTTCTTTCTCAACAATGTCTCACCTCTTATGTAGCATCAAGTTTGTATCCCTACCTGAATCCCATTTTCTAGCTCCGTTTTTGAGTGCATTGGTTTTTCTACTAGGCACTTTTCAATTCCAACTTTAATTAAATGCTCTCTGATGGGAAAGCTCGTGTCTCTCAAGGATTAACTGGAGGGAAGGAAGAGTGAACTAATCTTTTCATTTCCTCTCCCAATCTATGCAAGCAAGCGGTTGGTTAGCTTGAAATCAAGACCCTTCCCAAAAGTCTTGCCTGGCTTTCTTGTGTACCTCCTAAAACCCCAGAGGAGATTAGTTCTCGGGAAAGAAAATGAATATGCAGATTGGCTTCATTCTTGTGACAGATGTAATCATCATGCTGTTCATAGTGATCCGGAGATTTCGATCGACAAGGGAATTCATTTAAAGACTACCTCTTCCTGTCTAATAACTAATTTTCGAGTAATTTATTTATGGCAACCACGGTTTCTCCTGGGATCATATATGATCCTTTATATGGATGCCAAGAAGGAGTGATTTACCCACTAAGCAAGAGCTGTTGATTTTTTACTCATCCAGCTTCACACAGCAGCGAGCCTAATTCCGTTGATGAACTCATTGCACAAGTGATACAAGACTGATTACAAGAAAAGCTTGAATACATAAATTCATAAATTCCAAAATTTATTCTCGTCTCGCAAGTGTTCTTTCTTACCTTCTGACACGAGGCAGAGGAGAATCGAGCAGAGGAATATTTGCTGCATACTTGCCAACGGATGAGGGAGCTGGGTTTTTCCTTTCTTCAATGCCAATCTGCAATCACTCCTTCACAAGGGACACGTCCAGCTTGAAGGTGGTGGGTTTAAGGATGAAAAATGATACCAACTCTAGAAGCCTCTAGTCCTCTTCCAGCTTTTTTCTCATACAAAGAAGACGAAGGGGAGAAAGGGAGGAGAGAAAAATGTATTTTTGATGGTGGTTGATGAGACGGTTGCTTTCACTCCAAGACTCGTTGACAATATCTCCTGTCCAATATTCATGACTAATTCAATTCTATTCGTATCTGTCTACGCACGGAGTAGTCGTTACACACAGCTTTCTCCGAGAGTGGTTGATAGTCAGAGGGAAATATTAAATTTTCACAAATAACAAGTGTCGTTCGTGGAAAGGACTTTTTGGAGAAAACTGTGACACAGGGAAATTGGCTTCTTTCTCTAAACAGTCATCAGATCAGCCAGTCTTTTCGCTCAATCCTTTACTGCTTGGTATAAAATCGTTTTTTTATTGAGAGGACTTATCTTCTCCTTTTCCAGTGCCGAATTTAATTTGCGTCTTCTCGAAACGACGTCTTGGTTGACTTTTATGTATGTTGAAAGAGAAAAGGGAGGAGGGAAAAATCCCAAGGAAATCGCTGAACTTTGAGAGGAGAAAGAGTGTGTGCATGTAGAACCAATAATTTTTCTTTAAATCTTGTAGGGTGAGTAAAAGTGGAGTGGAAGTAAGTTTTGTAAGGGAACACTCGAAAAAAAAGTGGTGGCGTGGTTAGACTTTTTCTTGGTATTTTTTTTAAAAAAGACTACTCCACTTTCCACACACTATGTATTTAGATTTAGAGAGGATACGAATTCGCTCTTCTTCTTCTTTTCCTAGAGTGTACATTAGTCCAACCCTATATTTATATTGGGATCGATTCCAATCCCTCTCCTTCACTCAAAACCGTTCAAACACTTTTCCCTGTGTAAGTTTGGCAGTGAGCGTGTGCATGCAAAAGGGTTGTTCGTGGTTGACGTGATGGTGGTGGTGAAATCATTGAGAAAAACTTTAGGGAAAACTGTCTCACAAAGAATTCTCCTTCAATCCGCCTTTTCCTCCATTTCTCTCAATATTCTATGGGGTTTCTCCACGCAGCAGACTTGTGTGATTGAGTGTACAAGTGTCGTCAAGTGGGAGAGAGTGTGCTCACTTTGAAGGTTGAATAGGTAAACTTTCTGACAAGGGTTACACAATCAAATGAATGAATAAAAGTAATAGATATTATACAGCGCAGTTTTCCCCTACACCGCAACACACCACCACGCAGTCCACTTGTTTACTAGGATTTTGGTGGGCATACTACAAGTCACTATTATCATCGTCAGTCTCATGGATTTTCCTTCTATGTCCAACTTTCACTCTGCGAAACATTACACCATCTTTTTGGGGTTAGTCGGTAGAGAACAAAAGTACTTTCTCGTGATTATCGACGACTTTTTGGAAATCAATATCTTGCTTGATCATGGGATGTATAACAAGGGGATACATAGGTAGATCTTTTTTTCTTCATACATGTGATGTTTCACAATGAGCAGGACACCCCAGAAAAGGAAAAAATATCCTTATGCATTGAGAAACATATGACGATGGGGGCTGTGCGGACTACGAATAAAAAGAGATGCCTTCCAGCTGGCCCACCCACTCATGCAGAGTTTGACATAGATGTAGTGCATGCCATAGACAGAGTCTCCTTGAATGAAACGGTACAAAAAGCACAAAACTTTTACGTGTTTTTCACTCCTGTCCTTGCATATTATTCTCTTTTTGGACAAACGACCACGTTCGAGTTTGAACTAATTTCAGAGCTATATACAAAAGTACTTTATAATCACTCCAAGTATTGATTCTATGGGCGAGGAAGAGGGGAAAGAGGCTAATTCAATTCTTTTCAAGAGAAGGAGGGATTCACAAATTATCTTGTTTACTCTCGCAGTAGCTTGATTGTAGATGAAAACCTCCTTTTCACAATTTTTATTCAATTCCACTTGGATTCTTTCCTGAGGATAGATGTATATTTTGGTATGTCCTTCACGGTTTACGTGACTTATCACCGTCTTCAAAATTTTATCCGAGAAAGGGTTTCAAGAAATGGTGAATGCTTGAATTTAAACAAGCCTCCCTGTACAGAAATGCTTCCAATTTCCTGTTTTGAGTACACCCTCCACCCTTTTTAATGCCAAGTTGAAAATTTCATTTCATCTTTGATACCCCTTTTCCGTTTGTAGAGTAGCTCTCCTGATCCATTTCCTTTACAGAGTTGTTGCCTGGCAGGGCTAATAACCTAGAGTAAATAAATAAATATTGGAATGAGAATAGGTGAAAGGATATTCGTCGAAATCAATTAACATACGTAGTATGGAGCAAGACAAAATAATTATTATTAGCTGGGAGTGAAAAAGATGCGAGGAAGCATTCCACTAATCCCTTAATGAGATTAGTATCTCTCAACCTACTTCATTTCCATTTCTAGTCAACCAAGCCAAGCAAGGAAAACAGAAGCAAGCTTTTCTTTGGGGGAGGAGGACAGACAAAGCATACAATTTGCAAGCATCTGCTTTTAATTAGTCCTTAATTACAACTGACTAGGATAGAACCACCAAAGCGTGAGGATCCTATACAAGATTTCGTTTCATTTACAACTGCCCGCTTTCCTTACCTCAGGCTATTGATGTGTGAATCCGGAAACAAAGAAGAGAATCCTCATGCTTTCTCTCTTGTACAGACTAGAATCTAGGTAAACTCGACAGTATTTTCGCTAATGGTCTCTGTTCTAATTCCTTCTCTGTAGAAAAAATATATAATCGTTGAATGAAGCGGTTAATTCCTGGTCCCGAGCGTCTTACGGATTTCCAGTTTTTTTTGCCACGACAAAAAATCCTCAGTTTCTCACAAAATCTCACAGAGATGTAAGATGACAGAAAAATAGCAAGCTTTGTGTACCCTTCATTTGGCGCAATTCAAGCAAAATCATTATATAAAGAAGCTCCTCTCCAGCCATTACGTGATTTTCTGTACACTCCCTCAAGTAAACAACTTTCACCAAAACATGAAGCGTGAAACATGCTCAAGCTCAATTCCATCATCATCTCACCCATGTACACGTATTACTCTACTTTCATCCTCCAAAAATTTCTCTCTTTTGAATAGCGGAAAAGTCGTTACTAGTTTTTATGTAGAATGTAGATTTTTTTCTTCAGGAGATTTTGAGTATATCTAGAGGAAAAACATGCTACAATGGAGATAACAGCTTAGTTCTATTTCCTCTCCTTATATCATTCCTGTCCCTGCTGTCACTATCATTACCAGTGAGGAGGGTTGCGAGCTGGGCGAAATGCTAAGCTCATTTCCAAAACCCGTTCCCTCACTACATATATACATGCCCGTCGACCAGTTTCCCATCTACAATTTTCTCCTGCACAATAAGAGTAATAAAAAAATATGCTTGAAGGTGGTTAGCATATAGTGCACTACTGCTAATGGGAAACTTTTCACGACTCCTTCCGTCATATTACTACTTCTGTTGTGTGTATAAAATTGTATGTCACTCCAGCCATCGCCAAGCCTTAATCGCACATTTCGCTAGAGTTTTCTTCTCCTTTTTCGTCATTTGTACTCCTCTTGCTTCGCCTTTTTGTCAGTTGAAAGCTTTTAAGCATAAATTAATAGCTCGTTGCGAAAAACGTAAATGGGTGTGACTGCTGCACTCCATCTCATATAGCTTTCCAGTTCGTCTCCCCTCTTGTTCCATTCAGAGTGAAGCACTTATCTACTCTACCACACTCTGAACTGAGGGAGTTGTTCTTTTGTCGTAAAGAGGCAAACCAGAACAGAGACTTTGATGCAGGGGCCCATGCCAATCCGAGGTTACTCACTGGCAGGTTTTGAGATTGTCGAAAAAAGTGTTAGTGGCAATTACATAACATAACATCATTATGATTATGCACACATACTACATTTGGGGAGATAAATGAGAGTAGAACAATAAAAGAGAGTTTTTCCTCCTCAACTATCAATCCAGCCTTAATACTAAAAGAGCACCCAGTCTGTGATGCTGGCAAGATCTACACCTTAGCCGACGTTT
>JAHZNA010005011.1:0-33887 GCA_027743935.1 Sinodicranocentrus sp. ZH6 | reverse complement strand
GACGGGGTTTCAGATAAATGCATCAAAAGTCTCCCAACTATATTTTTGGCTGAACTGTGACTTCTCAAACTCAGAACGGCTACTTATTCTGAACCCTTTATCATATTCCAACTTATTAATTGTTTCGCTTGTTTTAATGTTTGCTCTTGAAGAAGACGAAAGGGATTTGTCGAAAACTCGAGTCAACAATAAAAGTTTTTTAAACGTACATTCATCAAGCCCATTTAGCGCATCAAATCTTTTATGCATGTAATTTTGTTAGTTTAAAAAGGATATGCATCAAACAAATTACTGAAATCACTTTTTAGACTGAAGGGTTTTAAGGACTGGTGTGCACGCAGGTATATTTACCAAATAAGATACCAAATAAGATATCATAAATCTGACCATTCTGACATCGTGTTGCACTTGCTAGACATGTATATCATATCGTTTGGACCCTGGACTTTCTTATAATTTGTAAGGTTGCAATATCAATATTATGTAATTCACATACTTTACGAGTAATTTAAACCATTGAAGTTTACATAAATAAACACGAAGTAATCCTGAATAAGTACGTGCGCTTGAGGGAAAAGTCCAGCCATATTTTTCTTTTTCATATACACAAATATTTATGCTTGTATATTTATACATGAAATGAAATAAATAAAAAATTTCGCTGAAATACACCCACCCAGGTATTTGGTATTGCATAACATAATTACAAGCAGGTGCAGCGTGATTAAGCAGGAAAAATTATTGAGTACTTGAATGTCTGGGAAATCACTTTTTGACAATAACTACAACTATGTAACAAGTGTCGGTAAAAGTGTAAACTAAGTTCATCTCGAGCAAAGAGCATCGGATAAGCACGTGATGAAATGAATCGATGAATGAAGTACTATAAGAGAAAACCTGATGTACCTAATTTTCATGATTTGTAAAGACTCAAACTGTCAAAATGATTATATGATAATGATAAGATTGATAAGAGTTATTAATACGGTAACATAAAACTTAAGAACTCTTCACGACTCATTTAGGCGAGCATTTGACTTGCATGGATAAAAATGATTATATGATTTATGAGTCAATTAAACAGTTTAAAACGTAGGGAAATCTCGAAATGAAAAAAAAACTACGGTAAATCAGAGGCGTATATTTACAAAGAATCACGTACGCAAAAACAAATACAAAGTCAAACTTCACTTGACGTGACTTCAATCTTATCAAAGTTAATTAAATATACAATTGATTGTCAGGAAATCCTACTGCGTATCAAAAAAATCTGTAAATGAATGAAACGGTTTTCTGGAATCATGAAAATTAAAGGAAAAACCCATTTTTTCAAACCCTCAATCTAAATCCACTTGTGCAGAGTTCACTTGACTTGCTGATTTTTCAATTTTCATCATAATCCAGTATGGATGGAATTAAATAGCTGAAAACCAGACGGAATAACGCATGACCAATAAAGCAGAATTAGCAACACATAAGACCTTGTGTATATTCTGTATTAATCATTCAGAAGAGCACTGGAAATCCTATTACGAAAGCTAGTGATTATGAATTTGAAATTAAAATCCTATTACGAAAGCTAGTGATTATGAATTTGAAATGAAAATCCTGTACTGCGTACCGGGCGAAGATCTTTCTTCCGTTCTGTGAATAAGTAAAGCTATAAAGCTATAAAAAAACTTTACAACCTGAAAAAATTGAGCCGGTAATCATCAACGCATTAAAGTCTTAAAATTTAGTTTTTGTAAATTAAGCTGAAGCAAATGACTCACTATGTGTTTATGAATGAAATCTATCTTTTCTATCTAAAGCTCTTCATGATGTATGAAACTGCAGAATGTTGAATGTGTGCAAAAAAACTGCTTGATTTCCATGCAAGAAAACTCCTGACAGCTTTAATATGCCTAGAGAGCAACATTCGTAGGTGGATGTGGCTGCTTTTCTTTTGTACATTTACTTTTACCTACTTGTTTAGGCATATATGATAGCCACATGGTGTAATATTATGGTACACTATTACTTCCTATTAGATGCATGCCTACTGGAATGCTTATATGCATGGAATCTCAGCTGGGATCCGTCTGGACACAACCATTACACTGGAGTTAAGATGAATATTGTGTTCTCGTACTCAAAAAGCGGAAGAAAAATACTCACAATGCATCGCAATGTTTTCCAGTCATGGAAAATGATCTTTTTATAGTGGTCTACGAAAGTTCACTGACTTGCATAGTCTGAATGTATCGTTTAGATTACACTTATGCATTTCCCTTGAGATAAGATAACATATATACAATCACAATTTACATCCACGTTCATCTCTCACTTTTGCTCAAATCTTAATACCTCTTCTGTAGAAAGCAGAAGACTGTTAAGAAATTGAATAAATCGCACATTAGCTGTTTATTGGCAAATAAGTGAGTAGGTTAGACCTAGAACGTAACCGTCATCATGCATTTAATCGTGCTTTCTGAGGCTTAATGCTCACATTAGCTCTGATGGATACTTCTACGGAGTTGCAAACACAAAATGAATCTGTAAGAATGTTTCTATTTTGGTTATTTGTTAACGAAAACATAATTAAAGTGTGGAATTGTATTTCTTGTAGATTCACAGTTGCCTTACTTTCTCTAAGTTTCATTGGTACTGCTGTGGAGTCACAGTTAATACCAAGAAATGAAGGAAGCTCTGAGGAAGAGCCTGTGTTGGGTGTGGAGCCCAAAAATAGCACAATTTGGGGTCCTGGGCTTGCTCCCCATGTGATTGTTCTACCTGCAAGATATTTTATTGTGCAGTTGGTTGGACCAGGGGGACAGAAGTGAGCTCAAACAATTTGTAAAAATAGAATTTGATCGTTGGCAATTACTAATTCGCTGTATTTGTAATTTGCAGAGCAAATACTTCACAGCAAGTCAGAGAAGCACTAAAAGTACGAATAGATTGCAATGGAGATCGTCAGGTCTGGACTCAGGTGCTTGATAGGAAGGATGGTAGTTTTATTGTTCGCTACAAATTGTTTCAATCATGTCTCGCAGGATTTAGAATTATCGTTACGTTTCAAAAGAAGCATGTAGGAAAATCACCATACAAAATTCAAGGTACTTATTATTCATACAATCTACCAATCATGCAACACATTGCAATGTATTGATTTTACACTGGTTGAGTTAGTAATGGAGCAATAACATTAAACTTGCTGAATAGGTCCTGTACATCCGGATCCATGTTACTGTCCGCAGTACGAATTGTCTTATTGGCTTCAGAAAGCCAAATGCCCTACATCTTATGCACAAATCGACAGCGATTTAAATCAATTTGACTCTGTTGACTTCAATGCAGTGGTAAATGCTGCTATTGAGAGATTTCACAATCCTGGAGCACACAGCTTTTGTCATTATGTAGTAAAAAACAATGAGGTTAGTGCTAAACGAAATTTTGAAATTGTCGTTTTGACTATTAAATGGTTATAACATTTGATGAGTAAAAAACCGTATAAAAGTCTTGAAATTGATATTTTTTCTTTAGATTTACCGAAAGTGCTATGGTCAACACGTCGGCTTCCATATTTTTCCCGATTCAATTATTCTCTCATTAACACGAAAACTGTATCTTCCAGATTTAGAATTCATTATGAATCTCGGAGATTGGCCCCTTGTAGACATAAGTCGATCAGATAAACCAGCGATTCCAATATTTTCATGGTGTAAAACAAATCAAACGGCTGACATTGTGCTCCCTACTTATGAACTTATGGAAGCATCTCTTGAAGCGATGGGAAGGTGCGAATTTTAGAGTACATAAAACTTACCCAATCACAAAAGCCATTGCATAAATATTTTGTTCGTACTTTGATCATGCATTTCAAGGATACCATATTATTATTCTAATTTGGTTTTATTTTATTGGCAGAGTTTCATTAGATACTATGACTGTTCAAGCAAACACGGAAATCCCATGGAAGAAAAAGATTCCCAGATTATTTTGGAGAGGACGGGATTCCAAAAGAGAGCGACTGGATCTTATTACTTTAGCTAAGAAACATCCCGAACTGGTGAATGCGTCTTTGACAAACTTCTTTTTCTTTAGAGACAAGGAAGCGATTTATGGACCAAAAGCACCTCATATTTCTTTCTTCAAATTTTTTGATGTACAGCTAAGACCGTACTCTACACACTAATTTCATGATATTCCATTATCTCTTTTATTATCTTTATCCAGAAATACCCTTTGTCTAATGTATGTATAGTACAAGTATCAGCTTAACATTGACGGTACTGTTGCAGCCTATCGATTTCCATTTTTGCTGGCAGGGGATTCTGTAGTTTTTAAAGTCGATTCACCATATATTGAACATTTTTATGGAAACTTAAAACCATGGAGGCACTACATTCCTGTGAAGGCCGACTTGGGCGATCTCGTGGAAAAAGTAACTTGGGCTGTGGAACACGACGAAGAAGCGAGACTAATTGGGGAGCACGGGAGAAAATATGCACAAGACCAATTAATGCCGTTAGATGTTATATGCTACCACTCCACTGTCTTACAGGTATTTATCCTATATTTTATACATATGGCTACAATCTCTTTAAGTATCATCAACACTGACGTGAGAAAAATAAAACAGTACGGGATGTGTAAATATTGCGTTTATAGGAATGGTCTAAGAAACTAAAGTACCCGGTGACAGTGCGTCCCGACATGGAGCTAGTCCCACAAACAGATAATGGCAGGAACACAGTCTGTGAATGCCACCCATCACCACGTCATTCCAAGCCAATCTTTCGCGACAAGAAAGAGCTGTAATAATTGTAAATAGGCAATGAAATCTAATGCGATAGTCGGTTTGTAATCTCATCAATCTGCCTTAATCATGTGAATAACTGGAAGAATACATTGCAATTGCAAGAAAATAAAATACACAGTAATATATTCTTGCTGGAAGTGCTTTCTCCTAATTGTAGCTTATACTAAAGGAACAAGTTATATCTGTACTAACAAGATGCATAATATGTAGATTTAAATACATGTAATTGTGCTTGTCAACAAGTCTTTTTTTAATATGATTGATCTCAATAGTTGCCATTATTCCTGAGAAATGTCTGTGAATTTTAATAGAAGAATTTGTACGTATTTTACACGATTTAATGACACTGTCGATAATATAGTGTTTGTACTTTTAAATATAAGTTGAGAAGCAGAAAAGCAAGAGCGACCTTGTCATTGTTTCGAATTGTCGTAAAAAAGTTCTCTCTAATTCTGCATTTTCAAATTACTGTAAATGGAATCTTAAGTTTCATTCCATAGCAGCTTTGTTTTAATAGCTCATAGTTTTACCTTAATTATACTGTTATGTATGTATAGTAATGCGTTGCATAAATATTTTAGACGTGTACTTAATATTTTAGAATTTGATAATGCTTCTAGGTAGCTTTGCAAATATTTTAAAACGTTTTGGAAAATGTTGAAAAATAAGTGTGCATTGATTGCATTCTCGTTATTCAGCTTATTGTAAGCACTTTGCCTTGGATCTAATAAGTTTCGACTAAAGTGCCATTTATTGAAGTGTCTTCTGAATTTTATTCAGAATAAACCTAAAGCGAATGAAATCATGAATGCTTTAATTTTGTCCGTCCTTATTGTACACAAATTACAATATAAAATTCAAGTTCCTGCATGGAACAGTTTAAAGCACACAGATTACAATTTGTGAGAATTGCATTTTACACTTTAACAAAAATCGAAATGGCAGAAAATAAAACTTGTGCAAATATTATTCGATTTCGTGGGCTACATATAAAAATAAATTATTTTATCAGAGAGTATGGAGATTTTCGCGCTCCTTCCCATAATCCCATTCAATTAAAAACCAAAAATAGACATTCAAGCTTGTTTAAACCGATGCATTTATAGATTCTCCATGATTGATTTCCATCTGTATCTGTCAATTCTCATTTGTAAATTACTGTTACTGTAAAATCTGAAAGCATTCCCAAACTTTGCAACGAATGTAACAATGAAACGCATTCATGAGTCGTGTATTTCTACATTATGGAAATACTTTTTTGGGGACAATTCATTTGTATTGTATGAAAAAAAAAGTGGTGAGCTTAACATATATATTTTTAGCCATTGCAATGCTTTCTATTCACAATTTCCATCACCACCTCACACACAAAATCATTTTGTGTATTCTTAACCCTTGAGAACATTTACTTGGTGAAAAATATTTTTCATGAATGGAAGCTCACAAACTAAGTTTTTTGGATACAAAATCAAAACGATTTCCTTACGGAAATTTTCCACAACCCAATCGCATTTCATTTTCTCTCTTTCACTACATATTCCTCTGTGTCGGCAATCCTGTCAATTTTCTCAAATATTGGCGGTGCGGCGAAATTGTGGATGTGTTGGAATACTGGGTTGCTGACGTGTTGAGATTCTCTAGCCAACTCTACCTGTAAAGCTTACTTTTTATCCACACATAACACGCATGCATAACTCCGTTGTTGTTGCTCACAAGCCAACGAATCAAACTACTGAAAGGGTTCTTCATTTTATCCTTTACTCGTAGGTTCACATCTCCCACACGTAGATATATATATACCCATTCTTTACTTCTGTTACAATAACAACCCTTTCACTTGCTACTTTTTATATACAACGCATGGTTCTCTTCTCAAATATATGTATCCTCAAGTTTTGGATTAGGTAGGCATTTTTGAATGCATAAGCCCACACACTTGCTCGCACACAAATGTGCTGTTGGTAAATGAGCAAAACTCGACACATCATCGGCAAAAGGTTTCAACATCACCATTGCTCTGTATATATATACATTAATCCCTCACAAATAATCTGTATATTATTAGGTACAATACAAAATATAAACTTATTTCCCTAACCTAAAATCAAGGAGCTGCAACACACGTTCCTTCAGGGTTTTAAAGTCAAAAAGCTGTAAAACTATGCTTGCGATTACAATACCTTGTGAATATTTGTATACATCGGGTTGTTGAATGCCGAGTGTCTTGTCACCGTTGACATCATCAAAATCAAGCAGCCACGTTTACGCTTCTTGACTGCTGGGATTTAACGTGTAAGGAATATCTTTTTAGCAGAAAAGGATACTTACTTTAAGTGACGGACTAGCTGAGAAATATACCGCAAACGTGGTAAGGTATATATGATTGAGATTATTAGGATATCTCGAAGGAATGTAATGTCATTCATTAGCATGTAAACTTACAATATATCGAACAAAAATACGTGGTCGTGGTAAATGTAATACTTTTTGATGTGAAGGTAGAGAGATTGTGCACCGCAATGTAAAATATCCATCTTTTGCTAACTGAAACTGAGATATGGTGTAAGTCAAAAGGAAAGGCATACGGTTGGTCGGCAGAAAAATATTCTTTGGCATATTGCGTCCCGTTACCTTTCCAAATCGTTAACCATTCTGTAATTGCTGTTCTCAGAGTGAGGCTTTGCTTCACATTCTCTTATTTTATTCGGCGTGATAGATTTCAATATTTAGTGGTAGATTTGGAAATAATATTTATTCCGGAATTCTTGGATAGTTTTAATTAAAAATAACATTTTCTGTAAGTTGGATATTTGCATTTTTGGTCTGCGTGATTTTTTTCAGTGGTCTGATGGACTTTACTAAAACATTTTTGAATTATTTTCAAAAGGATTAGTTTCTACATCACTGACTGGTTCCTGGGACGTCTTCGGGGATCATCCAATCTAGTTGAATTTAACGGAAACAACTGGCCGGCTTGACCGAATTAAGACTTCAAGATGGGAAGTAAGTATAATCGTAAAAACAATATGGGCTAGTTAGTATAGGTTTAAGTAAATGGTGAAGATTTGGTAATCAGTGGTGGCGGATCAACTGTTTTCATATGATTACGAGATATTTTATGAATTAGCATATTCGGTAGTATCATAGTCAGTGACTACTAAACCATTTATATTCCATATTTAACTTGTAGTTTTCTGCTAAAAAGGTAGTCGCAAGTCGCAATGTGACGGAATTGGTTTGGTTGTGAAAGTCTGCTGTAGGGTAGGTAGGTATGGTGTAGCATGGCATGGTGGCTTATCATATCAATCAGGTCGTATTGCGATGCTTCTTCCAAGTCATATTAAGTGACATGTGATTACCATATGGTTTTGTTGCAAATCAGCCAGCTTTAATCTTAGAAATTGAGATTCTGTTGTGTAGGTGTATGGTATAGTAGACATTTGATTTTTCAAAACTTGAAAAATTAATAATTAAATTTCTGGAGAATAGAACTCCTTGTGGTTTTAGTACAAATCAAAGATAAGCAGATACACCTTCTTTAATTTTGAAATGTTTATGTAGGTATTGTACCCATATGCCCAATGAAAATATATACATTTTTGAAATATTTGCTTAGTAGTAACCCCGTTTTTGTTACATTTTTTAACTATTGTATTTCTTGCTTACAGTCAAATTCTTGGAAGTTATCAAACCCTTCTGCAGCATATTACCTGAAATAGCTAAACCCGAAAGGAAGGTAAGTCATAATTTCTTTATTTAAGGTTGATGTAATTTTACCTGGGTTCAGGTTGTGCTATAAAGATTCATTATTTATATTTCTAATTTATTTTTACAGATTCAGTTCAGAGAGAAAGTATTATGGACTGCTATCACCCTTTTTATTTTCTTAGTATGCTGTCAGGTAAGATCTGAATTTTAATTACGTGTATTAATGACTGACGACGATTTTTTATTCCTAACAGCCATTAATTTTATTTTTATAAATGTGTATAGATTCCATTATTCGGTATTATGAGTTCAGACTCAGCCGATCCTTTCTATTGGATTCGAGTTATTCTTGCATCAAACAGAGGTACCCTCATGGAGTTGGGTATTTCACCAATCGTGACATCTGGTCTCATCATGCAATTGTTGGCTGGCGCTAAAATAATAGAAGTTGGTGACACGCCAAAAGATCGAGCTTTGTTTAATGGAGCTCAGAAATGTAATTAAACTTTTACTACAAATCTTTTGATGGATAATGTCTTGCTAGGAATACATGCTTTCATACGTTTCTTTATCAATTTTCAGTGTTTGGTATGGTTATCACTGTTGGACAAGCTATTGTATACGTTTTGACTGGATTATATGGCGACCCAGCTGATATTGGTGCCGGCGTTTGTCTGTTAATCATCATTCAATTGTTTGTCGCTGGTTTGATCGTGTTGTTGTTGGACGAATTACTTCAGAAGGGATATGGTTTGGGTAAGTGCTCGTACAAATAAACCTTTCAATTCGAATTCAATTCGATGTATTTAATTTTTAAATCATAAATAAAATCTTGTTTTCAGGATCTGGAATTTCTCTCTTCATTGCTACCAACGTTTGTGAAACTATTGTATGGAAGGCTTTCAGCCCTGCCACTGTTAATACTGGAAGGGGAACTGAATTTGAAGGAGCTGTTATTGCCCTTTTCCATCTTTTGGCTACTCGTCAAGATAAAGTTCGTGCTCTCCGTGAGGCTTTCTACCGTCAGAATCTTCCTAACTTGATGAACTTGCTGGCTACCGTTTTGATTTTCGCTGTGGTCATATACTTTCAAGTACGTATTCGGAATTAATTCACATTTCACATGATTTTTTATAAATAAAAATAATTAATCACAAAATTTTACTTCAGGGCTTCAGGGTGGATCTCCCTATCAAATCAGCCAGGTACCGAGGTCAGTACAGCAGCTACCCAATCAAGCTCTTCTACACATCAAATATCCCAATCATCTTGCAATCTGCTCTTGTATCTAACTTGTACGTCATCTCACAAATGCTCGCTGTCAAGTTCCATGTACGTTGAATTCGTGGTGAATTTTAGGCCATAGCATAACTTTGAAGCTATATAATGAGCATTTTGTTACGCTTAAAGCGGATTTTAATCTATTATATTTTTAATACCTTATTTAAACCGCTTTGATCACTATTGTTGTTAAACCTGAATTCCATGATATCGGAGGTTAGGATATGAACTTCATCCTCCATACACGGCTTCAACATTGAATGAACGTCCGTGAATGGTAGTAGAAGTATTGTCTGTCTGTAGTTGTCTACAAAATCGGTAGTTCAAAGGTGCACACGTTGGATGATGATATGTTTGGTCTCGAGTTCGAGTCCTTCCAGTGGCAAGAAATGTAATATAGGATTGCTCCATATGAAGATGATGTATTCCTGTTATGAGTACTTCACTTCAGTAGCTCTCGAGCTACAATGGAGTTATAGCGAAGTGATATTTCCACCTGCTTGCGTTTCCCATATGTAGAGCAGTACTAAGAGTATCAAACAAAATTATCTACTTTTTGTAGGCAACGTTTACAAAAACTGAAAATTTTGAACGTCGTTTTGTATGCATTGCATTGTGAGCAGCGTTGTTAAAATTTATAATTATTTGTTAATTGCAGATACATTCCAACTGCTGCCGCTTTTGGAGGATTGTGTATTGGAGCGTTATCCGTCCTGGCCGATTTCATGGGAGCTATCGGTTCTGGAACTGGTATTCTGTTGGCAGTCACAATTATCTACCAGTACTTCGAAATATTCGTAAAAGAACAAAGTGAAATGGGTGGAATGAGCACCCTGCTATTCTAATTTCCATTAAATCAAATTAACGTTTTAAATTTTTGTGAGTGACCAAATACGCAGGGAAAGTATGCAAAGTTGAATGGTGCAAACTTAATAACGAAGAGCATGTATATATTTATGTTATAATGCGTATTTCCTTGCATTTAGACAAACTCTTGCTATTGGAAAAAACTTTATGCAAAATTGTAGTTAGAGTCCTGTATTTTTTTCAAACTACATTTACGGATCATGATGATATGATGTCGCAAGAAAAGTGTGTCATTGTGATTTATTTCCTGTAACAACACTCATGCTGACTGTTTTGGTTGAATGTTATTCATACATATAGAAGTACTCACTAGGTTTTAGTAGTAATTTATAAGATATATTCTTGTGTGTGAAACAAATGATTTCATAAAAACTATATGGGAATAAATCTCATTGTTATATTTACTAAATTTCAGTAATGCGTGTAATTTCACATCAACATTATTTTAATCAGTAAAAACCTGAAGCAATTTAGTTAACAATTTTTAAGCGCATACTTCGCCGATGTGACATGACATATTACAAGGCAAGCTGGAGTAAGAACGATAAATTTAATTAGCAAAGTTGCACTTTAATAAAACAGTAAACCTTAGTTGCCACCAGGAGAGTTTGATACGTCTTCCTGATCTGCAGCAGAGTTTGAATCAGAATTATCTGCTGGTAGTTCAGGTGTATAATCTTCATAATCGCCATTCATTGATTCTGGTTCTTCACAGTCTGGAGCTCGGGGAAGAAACTCTTCGTCAGGATACATAGAACTGAAAATTTCTTTCGCTTTTGATACATAACTAGACAGTTCCGTAGATCCAATACCACATTCCATTATTAAACCATTTGAATGTTTTTCAGAATCACTCCTAAATAATTCACTGAAAAGACTATCACAGTTGTATTGGAGTACAAAATATGATCCGTAAATCACTTGAGGCTTTGAAGTATAAGCTTTTTCAGGGACGGAACTCGTTACAGAAGTACCTGAAGTAGGAGTTTCAGATTCTTCTGTTTTAGTTGGCTCCTTAGAATTTTGAAATTCTAAAAACGGTCCAAGGTTTTTTTCGATGGTATTTCTACAATGCGATTTGTCAAAGTCGGTCGTCAGGATAGGAAACGATACATGTAGTAATCCTATGAAAACACGTGTATTTCAAACATTATCTTAAACGATCTTATTTAATAAGGATTTTTTTTTTAAAATGTACTTACGGAAATTTTTAGGAACTGCTTGACTATTATTATTCATTTCGATCACCTCCATTCCTGATAACCTATACATATATACACCGTCGCCCTTGGTCTTTGAATTCTCTTCTGGGGCTTTCAAGTTTCCTCCTGTTGTTATCAAGACTGCACGGCCAACAGTGATAAAAGACTGCTCTTTTTTATTTCTGCTTTTGCCAACTATATCGGACTGTATATCTGGACCGAGAATAACGTGTTTTACTTTGATCTCATCGTTTCCAGTCTCAACAATGAATCCATCATCTGACGTTGTAATTGCTGATAAGTGTCTTTTTAAAATGAATATTCCTCCATAAACAGCAGAGAGACGACAAAATGCTTGACATATTTCACCTGTGGAAAAAAAAGTTATATTCAGCAGTGATGGATTGAAAAATGGGTCTGATAACACAAATCATGTATGTATGTATGTATTTATTACGGCTTCCTACGGGTTGCCCCATGAAGCCACGTCTGATAACACAAATCAAAACTGGTGATTCATATTTACTTACTGATCCCATATAGCGTCCATAAAAACGGAGTTTGATTTCCGTATCGTCCAATTGAACTAAGAAAGAGACGGCACCTGCTACAGAATTCTTGATTGAACTTTTCACCGTCTGGTGAATAACCATCTTCTAAAGTAGTTACTGACGATCTCACCATGTGCTTCAGCTTCTCTGGAACTTTTACTTTTTTTACAAGATTTTCAAATGTTTCTTGTTCTAAATCAGCGTCGTCGGTCGTCTTCTCAGAGGACTCATCTGGTTCAGCCTTCGATGTTTGCAATACAGCTTCAATTAATTTCACAAGGCTACGCTTTTCCACAAGACTCAATGATTTTGATGTAAATATGTCAGCTCGAGATAATGGAATGGACTCAATAGTATCTTCATTTGGTGGAGGTAAATTTGTAAGCAGTCTCGCAACTCTAAGAAATTCTAGATATCTTGACACATTAGATGTGATTAAAAGCTGAATAATGTCTTCTCTAGCTGCAACAAGCTGAAAGAAGAAACAATTTATCTCTTAAAATAAATGCAAGTTCGTTGTTCGTTATCAAATGTCAAAATAATAATGACAATTTAACAATACCTTAGGCATTAAATCAATATTAAATCTCCGTTTCTGCTCCATGATCTCCTTTTTCATTTCTTCGCTATTATTGTACCAAACTTGTTCGAAAAGTCTCACATTACTCTTCCATATCGACTTCCCTTCTTGATCTTTCAAAAGCACCTTAACTTCATTTGCTTCTTTAGGTGTTTCCATAAATGTGCCTGATGACCACTGATCAAAACTAAAAGTTGCCCAACTTCCTCCATAATACTCCCTAGGATCAAGATGTAACACTGAGTGCCCATTACGACTAACTGCTGCTGACAGTATTGATTCCGTGAGACCTGCACCAATTATCAAAACATCAAAGGACCGTGGAAGACCTTCGTCACTCCGCTGATTAGTGCCATCAGCTGCCACGTTGCTGACATCTTCGCTAGCGCCAGTAGTTGACATTTCAAATCCCGGCGTGCCTGTCGTCTTTACTACTCCAGTGACTTTATTTATATTTTAAACTAATTAAGAACAATACTTTCTCTAGTATTTTTTATTTATCAAAATTGGTGACTTTATGGTAGCCTGAAAATAAGAAAAATATAGCCTTTAATTACAGGGTATTTTAAATGCTATGATTTAAATTATACGCACTTTAATTCCCTCACATTCATAATAGTCATACTCATCGTTTGACAAACATGCAACTGCCAACTGTTGACTGCGCGCTTGTAGAACAAAAACCTGTAAACAATTCATTCACAGATTTTAAATACAAACCAAACAGCAAAACACAATCGTTTACACAGCTGAGATTTGATGACACACATTGATCCGCAGCGATCATTTGTAAAATTATGTATGTGACTCACTTGTAAATAAAAAACCTTTAGGATATACACACACATACATAGTAGGTATAAGTATGGTATGAGACAACGTAGCAGCAGAATCTCACTTGGACTAGGTATTAGTTATATGATGACTCCATCCAATGTCTCCAATGTAATACCTACTTGTATGTGGGATGGGAAAGCATGCACAGAAACAGAAACGACTCGAGGTGTTCATAATCTCAGATATCTTATCGTACATAACGCTGCTATTGTGCTGGGGGTGGGTGTGAAGTATCGCTGTATGTGTATCACCTATTGAAAGTCAACTTTTTCATGGAAACTTTCTCTTTGTATCGGAAACTAGAAAGTTAGGCATGTCAAGTGAAATCTGATATGACAAGTAACATTCGTACATCTGTAATCCATCCATACATGGATCCATGTTCAAGTAATTTTTTTCGTTTTTGTGCTGTCATCAACGTATCTATCATTGAAATAGGCTGGAACAGCATCTAGATTAGATGAACTTCACTTTGTACTGTCTATCAAACAACACCATATTTGGTCACGAACATTGATCTTGATATAGGTACATATTGCGAGAATCTGGAACCGACTGATACTAATAACTAATATACTAAACAATAAAAACTAATGTTTAATCTGCGACGTCTTTCATTTTGGTCGATTTTTGTGTTAAGTTGTCACTTGTCAGATAGCATTTCCACTTCCTCCGTTCGTTTTGTTAAAATGATTCGCACAGCTGCAACTAATTCAATGAATTCAGATAAATTCTAGTGGGAAACGCGAAAGCTATAAAAAAAATGCGGATTCGACAGTTTTCCAAAGCCAAAGAATGTCGTATCGATAAAACGCAAAATGTTGGAGTAAAATATGTTGAGCCTTGAAATAGAAATGTTAATTCTGGCTGAAGGATTCAATATTTCTCACTATAACCGTTGGCATTGGCACATTGGCAGGTTATGCCTTGGCTTGAATGACATTTATGTAAAAAAAAGCCCTTGGTGCCATAAATGTTCCCCTAAAAAGTAATCTGGTGCCATTCGTCAGTTAGATATCAGTGATATCAGGAGGGACAGCTGGCATGACATTTCGACATCTATAGCTTCGTCAATGTTTGAATACTTTGTATTGCATTCAATCCTAGCTTTTCCATTTGCTTAGCCAGCTTCGACTTCCGTGTTCCGTCCATCTGGGAAAAAAGAGCAACTTTGATAAGCTTACTTGGTGCTACAAGATCTATTGTGTTTAAGAATAGAGCAATAGCCGTAAGATATACTCGTGATATAAGTGGAGATCGGAAAGCTTTATTTCAGAAAAAAATGGGGGTTGTCATGCTTCAGGGGAAATGTGAAACTGGAGCTTTTAAAGCTTTTAGAGGCTCCTAAAATGGCACAAATGTTTCTAAAAATATCCTGCTGTTCTAACCTATCCCTGTTGTGTAGATATTAATTAGGTTCATTGAAATCGCTGACGCTGAGGTAGGATCAATTTAACGTATACGGTGTCCACTACTCCACTGTGTGACCTGTTAGTGACTTGTGTAGAAAATACATTAGATTTTTTTATTTTTCACAAAGTTACAGTGCCGAATTGCCGATGCGCGACACCCAAGAAAAGACAGCCGAGTGTGAAGGGAGGATTTGGCGGTCTGTCCATTACTAGTCCATTCAACTCATTTTTAGACACATTCATTTAACATTTAACATTCACATTACATTTAAGCATGAAAGATTTTAACCTATTAACTTCACCCTATAAAGTTGAAAATCCATCCCCACCTCATCAATAACTTATGTGCAAATTAATTACCTGGCCACTGTATTGGATACTCTCGCCGACCTCACCTCACGAAATACTAACTCTCATTATGGCCAAAGGACACTCATAAAATGGAAGGGAACTCTGTGGGAGTCACCAAGCAAGTCCAAAACTCCCAGTCTTTAAAAAGTAAAACGAGTTTGATGTGTTCTTTAGGTAGCCCTTCCAGTACACTTTTTGGTATTGTAAACATGGATTTTATGTGCCAACCAACATCTTCAACTGACCTAATGAAAACCAAATAAACAACAGATAAAAAGTTAAAAGCACAAAGTACATGCATTGATTGTAGATCCCTTGAGAGATAACGACAAGTCTTTTTTATCAACAAGATATTTTTACCTTTTTAGTTAGATTCTGGCTAAAAGCCAGAAATACACGGATTGGAAAGTAACGACAGCAGTAGCAGCTATACTTTGATTACTTGTCTATAAAGTGGGAAAATTGCACTTTCTCCATTGAACCTCTGGGTAGAAAGCAT
Organism: Sinodicranocentrus sp. ZH6; assembly: GCA_027743935.1. Classification (NCBI taxonomy): domain Eukaryota; kingdom Metazoa; phylum Arthropoda; class Collembola; order Entomobryomorpha; family Entomobryidae; genus Sinodicranocentrus; species Sinodicranocentrus sp. ZH6. The sequence continues at coordinate 17,795 of JAHZNA010005011.1, read as the reverse complement.
TTGTTTGCAATGACTAATGAACAACATCCATTGCAGGACGGAGTATGTATACTATCTGTACTTATTGACACACGGCATTTTTAAATGATCTGTATATCTAACACAAAAGCAGCCAGCTCTCTGGGGAATCCAACCAGGGTTGGATTTCATGACCATCTCATAAAACGCCTCGCAGGACTTTTATCGTCGACCATATCTATAAGCCCACAAAAGTACATTATTCACGAGTTCAGTTATATTTTGCTTTCATGCACTGTCCGTGGTAAATTGCAGCATATAGCGAGCATATAAATTTTACGTGTCATTGTAACACAGGACGGGTATTTTTTATAGTAATTTCATAAGTTTCAAGTTCAAGCAGAAGAAAAACAAAGGTAACAGTGAACAGCTAAAAATGGGTCGCAAAAGCAAAGTATACTTAGAATTAAATGGATGATTTTTAACGCTGAAATATAAATGAAAACGAAAGCCAGTCGTAGTGAAAGTGAAGTGAAAGTCGTAGTAGCCGCCAATAATAGAAAAGTATGCGTGCACTTGGTGATGTAAACAAGGATACGGGATTTATTAGATTTGGTGTAAATTATTGACATGCGAAATATGCGAATGTGCACAATATGGTTTTATCCAAAGACCGTACCACGAAAAGTTGAAAGGATGGGGAAAATAAGCCTACAAGTTTGGGAAATAAAGACATGTACATTTTCGCTTAAAAGCATTACAAGCAAAACTTTTCACGAGCTTCTTCGAGAGCATTTTTATGTTCTGCTCATCCATTATAAAATGCTACTCAACCTTTTTCTCCTTTTTTTTAGAAAAAGACATTTAGAAATTGGCACTGAAAGCTTTTTAACAGAGGATTTTTTCCTAAAATCTGTCGCACACTTCTCTCGTCTTCTTACGTTGAAGTTTAAGAAGTATTTGTGAAGATAGAATGTAAAGGTGCTAACGTAAGTAATGGGTATATAAATTGAGAGAAAAAACAAGAAAGGCTAGAATTTTTTTTAGACAGGAGAAAAAGAATTAAAATTGCAAAGTGTGCATTCGGTACTCGATAATGATGAATGGCTTAATGAATGCAATTATTATAGAATTCTGAGAATTCGTCTATTTATAATATAAGCTGACTGGTAAAACTTCCTTCAAGCAAATTAGTTTTACAAAAATTGTTGATAATCATTAAGGAGAAAGAACCCCAGCTGGATTTCGCCATAATTTTCTTCAAAACCAGCAACTTTGGAAATCATTATTGCTACTTTCACGCCTTCGAGCTTTCTTCTCTCAAAGTATTAATGCGCACCATCGATATTTTCCAAGTTTCTGTTTCTCATTAAAACTTTGGGCATATAACAGGAACATTTAGAGCAAGTTAACTATAAAGTTAAAAAAGCTTGTCCTTTTCCAGAACTGTAGTTGAAATGGAAGTTTAATACGAGATTTCTAATTGCTTATATAATTCAAATCACTGGTCATTAAATTCAGGCTGGCCAATGTTTAAGACTGAAAGATATTCTATTAAAAACTTTTCAAATCCATATTGATAGAACTTTGTAGAATCGTAAAAATAACAAACCTCAACTATTCTTGACGAAAGTAGCTATAACTTATTTCTGTTTTGTCTATCTTTTTTTCGTGCTTAGGGGAATGTGTGCTAAGGTGAATACGTAATGTGGTGTGGGATTTGATTGAAAAGCTATTTGTATTTTAAGAAAATAAAGAATGGATGCAGTTTTATAGGAAAAGTAAAATTTACAAAGTACGCCGCTCACTGCATTAACTGTTGAAGCATGCATATTGTGTAACACGAATTGTAGCAATTTTTCAGTTACCGCATGTTTACATTACAGTGCCTTTCATGATGAAACGAATACTCATCATATCCTGAGTTAAAGGCTTCCAGAAACTATTGACACGACACACAACAACAACGATCAAATTACTGTGTGTCGTTGAGTGATAAACCAATGAGATAGAGATACAAATGCATATACATGTATTTATAACCTCATTGTTGAATTATACAGAAAATTTCCAGTGGTTGCTTTTCCATTAGCTTTGACAATTTGGTGAAGCTGATGCCCCTGTTTTGTTTTGCACTCATGAAGAAAAGCATTATTATACCAACGTCGAATAGCTAAATAGATATGATGATGAGTATAGGATTAGTTACTGCTGTTGAAGTATTTATTCATCGAACTTTAAGAAAAGAAACCTGCCAGTGGAATAGTGAAAAGGCAGCAAAGTTCTTTCTAGCTTAAACAGGCTTTCCAAACGCCATTTGTTTATTTTGTTTTGGTGTTACATTACATTTAATCTTACCATTTATAAGTTGGGCCACATAACTTCTCTTATTTTCTTGTCCTGATTTAGGCATAGGAATTTATAAAATTCTTGGACGTTCATGGTTTTTATGTCATTGTCAAAACTTTCATGAAATAGAGAGGGTGGCATATGGGGTAACAAAGCAAAATACAACTTTTCCAGATTTCATTTCATTTAAGTACTTCTGAAAGGCTCTTCTTGTTAGTTGAGTAGGCACCTATTGAGCACTATTTCATGTGTAAACCTTTATCCATCCTGCCGACGAAAAGAATTGAATAAGCGAATCATTCAAGTCCCACAAACAAATCCACGCTATTACATTCAAGTAGTGTGTGATTGGTATCCTAATAGTATTATCTTGAATTATATCTCCAGTATACAGCAAATACTTCTCATAATAATAATATTTTCAGGACAAGAAATAAAGAAATAGTAAATGCAATTGGATTTGTACGGAGATGTTTTCCTTCCTCTTCTACTTGTCCTCAAGGCCAACTCTAGCTCAAATCTTATTATATAGACTTATTAAAGTGAAGTAGTCACTAAGTAAAGAATTCTTTTACCTATATCTATTTTATGCTCCAGAAACCGCTGTTTGGCTTCAACCTACACTTTCAGAATGAGAGTGGGTCTAAAGTGGGTCTAAAGTAAAAGAAACAGGAAGACTTACTTTAGGAAAGTAGATCCCAGGTTTAACAATGTGATACTTGGAGAAAAAGGCTTACAAACAGGCAAGGCATAGTTCCCTACTAGAGCTTAAGACTTGTACCGGATTGAATAAAAGTAAGTGCATATTGTGTGTGCACACACATTCTTCCATTCTTGAGTCTACTCTGAATGGAATCAGACTATGTGGTAGATTGTGTGCTTTATGTTTGTATGCATGCATCGTACTTTCTCTGGGATTAGTAAACAAAAAATATATATGAAGATGGTTCTTTTAACATTTTGACTTCTCTCGAGCATTTTTGTGACCTTTCTTTTGCATTAGGCGGATTCTAGGAGAATTTGTCTCCCTTCTCTGTAGATCTTCGATCGCAAAATGAAGTGTTTGCTTGCTCGTGTATGCATTAAGACTAAGACATCGTGTGACCCAAACTCAAATCCATGTTTACTCAGTTCAGATTATCAACCTACCGTGGAGAGCAGAGAAATATGTCTGATAGGAAAATGAAAGTAATAGATTTTTCGGTGCAAAAAGGCACCAGGAAATTCTAGGCAGGAACTATCTCGTGCAATATTATGAAGCATGCATCCAGCCAAAAAAAATTCATGCGAATAAAGATTTTTTTATCTTGCAGGAACTCTGGTCGTACGTATTTGTCGTTGGTAGCATGGCTGAAGTCGACAGGTTGAGCTGAAATCCTTGGTAAGCGCATTTTTCTTGTGATTAAGAAAGCTTCGCTCTGTAGGGAGTACCTTACACTGCTTACTTCCATCCAATAATTGATATTTTCTGTATATTATGCTATCATATATGCTTGTTCCATTATAGACGAACTATCGCTGGATCTTTTAATTAGAAAAGTTTCTGGACTTTTATTAGAAGAAAGGCTATAACCTCATTTGTTAAGCCGTCATCGACTTCAGTCTTACGGGATTTTTACTGACAAAGAGACCACTGGCATTGAGCTAGAACTGACTTTTGTCTGACTGATAACTAGTAATGACAATTGACAGATCATTTACTCCACTCCCCTCGAGGCAACAAACTAACGAATACAAATTATTGGTGGAAGGTTCAATGTATTGTGTAAATGTGTAATTAGTCATGATGGGTCTCATGCATGAAATGGCTTCTCACTTTCCCAGATAAAATTATGTAGAGAAAGAGAGAGAGACTGATTTCTTTGAATTTGTGATTTGAGTTAGCAAAATGCGCAAATTGGATAAGTTTGCAAATTTCTTAAATTGATGGCAAGTACAAATTATACTTTCAAAGAAGTTTTTAGTACCAACTATATAAAAGTTAGTATATGAAATACAAAGAAGCAACAAGATATGATAAAATGGCGTTCTCTTGCTTTACTTTCGTATTACAAGTGCATTAGGTTAACATATATTATTCTTTAGACAAAAACAACAATATATGTTGTTTTATTCGATAATCTATTCGTAGACTATAAATTTTTAATGAAATAACATAGCAAAGTTGGTGTCTTAACAGACCGAAAGGATAAGTCAAATGAGATTCAGATAAACATAAAATCATATCGAATTCACGGCTGAGAGAAACTGGCGGCATGAAAATGACATGTTTGTATTTCCTTCACTGAAATACTGACTCTGAGAAGCATTACTATCTCTGTTTCATTTTTCAAAGAATCATGCGAACAGCATCTCTCTCTAGTGTGTTCTTTCCCGCATCCATTAACCGGTTTCCCAAATAAAGAAATGACTCCGCTTCGGCATGATCTACATGAAACTTGGAAACTGGACTCTATATCCACTTTTCTTTCTTACATTATATCGTTGAAGGAAAAAAACGTGAGTAGTGAAAGTAGGGAATAGTTTGTCATGAATTTTGGATCAAACAACAGGGATATACACATCCCGTTTTCTTCGTTCGAGTTTTCGGTCAACCCGTGTAGTAATAAACTCCTCTCGGTGTGTCTGTGCATGTCTACTCCTTGGGGAATTCAGTGTATGACAAGAATGACGTTTTCCTTCGCATCCCTCTTCAAAATGATGTGTATGTATTATATACATGCAATGCAGGTAGTTGGGAAATATGGCAAAAACCTGGTTTCACAAGGACTACCAACTAGAACCTCGTATCGTTGCTTTGTGAGGACGGAGGTGAAGTAAGCGAATAAAGTGCAAGGAAACAAAATCCCAGTCAAAATAAACTTCCACTTTTCCGGTTATAATGTAATGTCAACGGGAATAAATAGGCTCCTTTTACACTACCAGAATGAAAGCTTTTTTCCTGGGGACATACGCCTTGGAAAAGAGAAACGTTTATGCGTGCATCGACTACACATCCCACCGTTTACGTCATGGTACTTAAATTCAGAGTCCCTGGCCACCATATCATTAACTTTGTGGGTCAATATAATATTACATACAGCGTGACTTTGACATGTGAACTAAAAATACAAAATGGGGATGAGATATACATAGGTACTCGTATTTACGACTCAATTTTGCGATGCATGTTGTCTGAAAAGAAAGTTCTCTTTTAAAAGCGAAGATTTATTTCTATGCTGGTATAGGTGATTTACGCCTTGGAACTTGTTTATAGCTGAAGAAATTTAGTACCTTTGATAAGCTGGAAGTTACAAAACGCGGAAAGAAAATCTTTGAAGTCGGAAAATTACTTATTCATTCATGCTCACTTTTCCAGAATTTTCGCTGACGCTAAAGGTCTCAATGGGTGAGTTGAGTGATGGAAACTTCGTTCACTTTGTTATTTTTCCAAAGATCTACCACCCTCCAGTTTTCAGAATGGGCGAGATAATGAGCTTGCTGCTTCGGAGCCTTTTGTTTCAATTCTGTAAAAGTTTAGAGATGAAGAAGTATAGCTTAAAATAGAGTGTCTTCACCAAGACCTATCCTGCCATCAAAAAGACGAGAATCCAATGAAGTACTTATGAGAGCTATGCCTTTTTTGGAAATGGATTATCTTCTCGCAGACGTGGTACAAATATTTCTCTTTAAAGCCTGCTATTACCGTTAAAATCTCTTCTTTCAGCTAAACTGATCGTGGTTGGTTGGATTAAGTGCGCATGAGGTAACTCTCAGATCTTCAATTTTATGGTTCAAATTTATTCAAGTAAAACAAATATTACATGAGCGCCAACACTTCAAAAACAGGAAGTAAGCATATAAGAGATACTTGGAGCAAAAGTATGTTTGTGTCCCAATTTGTTTTAAAGATAGCTGTTGTTTGCAGAAAGTAAAGAGGGAGAAGTTCACATTTTGTCCGTCTTTAGGGAAAAGAAAGTAAGTGAGTGTTCCGCTCTCAGGTACCTCTTCCCATCTTTCACGTTGATTCCAAGCCAGGCGAAGACAAATCATTACCAAAGTAAATGGCATCACGTAGCAGATTCATATGATCATCATACGCTGTGAACGCTATCCAAATACTTTCCTTTATCACACACTCTGTCATCTGTATGATATTGCAGCTGTAAAAAATAGTTCAGCTTGGCATAATCGACGTCATTTCCTAAAAATAAACACATGTCATCAACACAATAATCCTATTTACGCACAATATGTGCTAATTTTTCTCTTTGACATAGTCCTTAATTCACAAGATTCTGAGAAATTTACAGCAGACTCGTTTCCGAATATAGTGACTAGCTTATTATGTACAAATGAAAGGCAAAATTACATTTTCGGGCTTATTATGAAAACAAGACTGCAAGGAAGCGTGAAGAAGAAGGACATATATATTGGTAAGAGCTGTTTTATCCATGTTTGCAGATTCCTGCCGTGTCATGTTATGTCTATGCCTTGTATTTATTTAACCATTTCATAAAGGCTACAATGCCAGACTTGGTAAAGCCTGGAGAAAGCTTACTTTGAAGAGGAAAGTATGTAATGATCTCGGAGAAATTATTGGTTTCCTGGTATTGGGTCTAAAGGACAGAAAGTAATCAAAGGACTCTTCTTTCTGTCAGACCATCCTTCTCTCTGTTTTCACAAGCTCGCATCTATGTATGTTATCCGCTCAATGGAACTGGAAAGGAAAAACATCAAAAGTTACCTAATGAGGAAGCTTAGCTGCAGTAATTTTCCTTCTCATCTGGACTTTTGACTGGCACTGGCTTCTTCATCATCTTCAATTAGCTATATTCATCTTCTACGTCTCTTTATTTTGTTGCACTTGTCCTTGTGCTACTCTTGTGAAATAATAAACATGTGCAGATAAAAGGTCTCCCCTACTTTTTATTTGATATAAGTAAGGATGTTAAAACTTTAATGCAGCATGGATTTATCTGCTACATAAGTCAAGAGTATCAAAGGATGTCGTTCATTTTTAGAAAAATCTAATAAATATGTTCATTTTATGGTTATGCGATATTGTGTGGATACATACAAAATAAGGCATTATTTTATCTATTTTTGAAAGAAATACATAGAAAAAGTTTTGGCTTTTGATAAAATTACTTCCTCGTAATTTGTAGGTATTGGATTAGGGTCATACACAGCACTTTATTAATATCTCAGGTAGATTATTTTAATATTACATACGCCACAGTGATACCCAATATTCTTTGCTTATAAATATGTACTATTTATAGAACATTTACTACCGTACAGTCTGTAGGCGTGACTTACAGATAAAGTGAAAGTAACTTAAACTCATATAACCCGCATATTCCGTAAATCTGATTGCATGTAATAGTAAAATAATATAAGTATATCTATTAAAATATACTACGTAGTTAGTATTCTATGTATAACTAGCAATATATAGATGAGTTATTTTTATTTTTAGAAACTGCATCAATCCGATCATTAATTTAGATATTATTTGTATTTTAAATGTATTTGATAAGTACATTCAACGGAAAAGACATTGATATAAAGAAACTTATTCACTACATGTAAATAAATATGTACATTTATGGCTCAAAACTACTCAAAACAAGCATCATGTCAATGAAGTACATAAAACACAATCGCTCTTGCAAACAAGTAATATTATTGAAATACCCTCGTGAACGTTTTCAAAAGATTTAATCCCAAGAGCAACCCAAAGTGGAAATGAGTACGAATGTGTGGTATTTGAACAAATAATATTGAAACTAGTGAAGTGTTTATACGACTACAAGGGAAATATAAAGTCCGATAATCGCATTATCTCTACTAGCAAATACCTATTTTTGATTTATTTAGTGTAATTTGAACGTTCCCATTTGTCAGTTATACTCAATAAGCTTACAATATAAACTTATACATGGTTAAGTATTAACAAGTATTCTCAGTTTATTAAAACGTTGTAGACATTGAGGAAATCATGTTTTATTAAGCTGTCGAGCTTTCAGATCTTAGTATTCTCAGATCTTTATTCAAGGATTTCATATAACAAAGATTTCAAAGAGCAGAGAAATGATTACAGTTCAAGTCTCTCTTTGATAACGATCGAATCAGTTTGTGAAGTTCCAAATTAGCAAAAATCTCTAGAAATCGTTGCCAGTTTTCATTCTAAAGTAATTTCGACATCGGAAATCAGTACGATATATTTTGCAGATTTTAGTTTAGTTGACTCAAGGCTACGCATACTGTCAAATTTGAATGAAGCACACAAACCTCTTCAAACTTGTTTTTAAAAAATTGACAGCAAACATTAAAGTAATGTATGAAAAATATTCTAAGAAATGCTATGTCCTGTCTCAGTATTAATCAGAGTTTAGGAGGGAAAGTATTTGAATTTCCGTGAATTCAACACTGCTCCAACCATACTCCAGGATTGTTCTACTTTTAGAACTGCAATTTCTAAAAACCGGCATGGTTTTGCAATCACTAAGCATTTATATTTTAACGAGACCTGAGGCTGCAAGCTCTTCATTTGATGGCTTTGAAAAATACTGAAAAACACAATGCCCAGTCGAAGTATATGTATTTTCATACAAAGCTAGTTTTTCTCCTATTTTGCTTCATTATCATTTTCACCATCAAATGCATGGAATATTAACGTTGAATCTCATTAATTAGCCTCATTTGTAAGCAGCAGAAAAAGTATGACGTTAGAGAAACTACTCACTCAGCAGCGTTTCTTCTCGAACAAATTTGCAGAGAGAAGAAAAGCAAAATGATTAAAAAAATGTTTTAGTTTTTCCAAACTTATTCTGCGCCTTCTCTTATGCAAAAATATTTTTGCGATTGGTATAGTGCGGAAAAAAAGTTTTCTTGGGAGACAAAAATTTCTTTGGATTTTTTTTCATTATTGTACCACTCACGCAGTTATATAATTTTTGACAAAAGGGCTTACTATATATTTCGATATCCTTTCAAGTTTGCATTCATGCACATCGTACAAATGCGTGTTTTACATAGTTAAACGTCAGGCAACGGGACTTTCTCGATACACTACTTCAGTATTTAGAATATGTTAACAAATTTAAAAGTTTCCCTCAAGCTTTTCTTTGTCACGTATGCATTAAAGAAATCAAGTTAGTGACACAAGTCTACATACTTTGTATGGTGTAACGGTGTAAGTGTACATGAATAAAATATTTATTCTTATGAGCCTACGCTTATATATAGTACACAGCATGCGTATTTTGTCCCTACCTAACGCAAAAATGCAGAGAATATTATCCATGACGTTATACAAGAATATTTAAGCACCTTTCTAAACCTTGTTGTGTAATAACTGCCGATAAATCTAAAATACCATAGAATAGAGATTTGACATATTAACTTACTTAATATAATGTATACTTTTCGCTTGAAATGCACTCACTAAATATTTAATAAAAATATACCAAATTTTACATCACATTTTTATGCACCACTTACACTTGTCAATCTTTTTACTCTATGCAATATCAATCGGATCATAATCATGCATGTATTTGCTGAGAATAGACATGTAAGTATACTATACTGGTGTTTTTACTCATTTTTACCTCCATGTGTATTTGTGTGAAACCGAAACCACATTCAAACAAATGAAAATGGTTTTAACAAGAATTTTGTAAACAATGTCAATAATAATACGAATACTTCCATTTTCATCAAATGCATTCCATTTTACTGCATGTAAATTTGCCCCTGTATCGCTTGCTTTGAATGAACTGTAAAGCCATATTACTAAAAGGATGCGAAATTTGCAAAGGATTTCAAAGCAAAAAATTTTCATGTCTCATTTTACCCCACAAGGAAATTCGGGATGTCGCCTGGCATAGCAAAATGGAACTCCACCACCGATTTCACCTACAACTATTGCATGGAAGTACAAACAAGAGCAAGACGAGCAACCAACGCAGTATGGAATCTGGAATTCTGGGCAAAAAATGCAGTCTACCATGAAATCTTCCATATGAAGTTGTTTTACTGTGCAACCTGCGGCAGGTTTGAGTTGAGTACAATATATGACCTCGCAATCTGACAAAGACAAGTTTCATTTGTCAACATGTCCGTGCTTTTGCATAAAACTGCATGGTCATTCTTAGCACGAAAAGAGAAATTCTGGGAATGATGGGGGGGTTGATTGCGTTGTCAACTTCATTTTAAAAAATAACAAAAATGTTATTCTAACTCATTTTTCAGTTTTTCATACATACGGTCAAGAACAGCTTCTTTTGAAAGAAAAAATGCACAGGTTTAAAAAGTTTTTCTTACCTCGATTATTTTTCTCTTATAAAGAAACAAAGTTGTGGATCTAGTATCTAGTAATAATTAAAATGCTAGAAAATGGACACAAAACCTCATCGGAATGTAGTACATTGAACGGTGACAACATCAAATCAAAACTTATGAGAAGCCTTGGGATTGTGGAACACGGCATTCAGAAAAAATCCATAACAGATGTACATTGTATTTTTTGCACAATGAATATTTTGTGAGCGTAAGTAAGTCGAGAGAGAAAGCATTTTTACGGGATTATAGCTCCATACAAGCACCACTACACAAATTTTTCTCAATTACTGCTTACACTACAGGCAATATAATTTGAATAGAATTTTCCTTCTTTGCCCTCACACTGGATTTGCCCTTACGTTTAACGGAAACCATTAGTAGCTGTAAAGGGTCATTAGCTTAAAATCTGAACCTCAAAATTTCTATTTTCGAAATTTTTTCAGCTAATGCTGTACAACAACCGTTACGAAATCATGCAGCCCAAATCATTAAGAGTTCTTTCAGCAAACTAAAGCAACGGAGTCTCTAATTATTCCACCGTTGTGCTGCTTCAAAGTTATCATGTTTCTATCAAATATGAAAATAATGTAAAAAAGGCACCTGCACCCTTCGGAATTGACGAAGAGAACAAACATACGGAATCATTAAATTACAAAAAGAACAACTCCATCCATGAGTGTACATCATTTGATCCTGTAGAAGAAGGATTAATTTACAACAAATTGCCAATTATTACGACTATAGAATACCAGTGTCGGATAACAGTTTCTTGTGATATAAGGGAAATGAAACATTGATACTTATTATTATTATTTGTATAAGTATATAAAGCATACTATGTCTTCGTTTTTAAGCCAACCTTTTCTAGCTTACCAACTCCATCAAACAGTAAGTGAATCCAACAGTTATTTCGGCAGAGATGAAAACATCGTCTGTGGTAATTCTTTTTCGCTTGCTATTAAATGTGCATAGTTCATAGTCATACTCATACAGTACAATCATTATTTTGTGAATGAGGCTTATGTACTAATATTCCATTTTTTAAATATCTTATGCAATGGCAATTTTCTTATCTTAAAAACATTCACGCTTTAGCCTTGATGACAACCTTAAATACAAATTACAGTCTTATTTTCAGTTTCGTAAACATGAAAATAGTCGCAGCTATAGTTTTAGTACATCGTAAAGTTTAATACAGACTAGGAATTTTCTATACTTCATGAAACAAGGAAACTTTTGGATTTCCTAATTGCTAATAATTAGCATTCCTTTTAATACTATTTTATCTTATAAACAATACACACGTGCATATGCAAATTGAAATATAATTTACTTGATAAATAAGAGACAAATAGTGTATTCCCCTTAATTATAGAGAAAAAATCTATACAGCAGTACCAATATATGACATTGGCAGAGAGTGAGTGAGATCAACATTATTATTCCCATTTCTCCTTTGCAACTCCCTTTCCCCACTCCCACCACTACTACTACAGTTCTCATTTGCACTTTCACTATGAGTGAAAGTTTGGAGTTTTGTGCCAACATTTTCCTCAACTTTTGTGGAAGTACTCATTTTGGCCTGATCTGCATTTTCAATGCATGCAGTGGCAGCAGCCCAGTCTTTCTTTTCTTGTTCCTCTTTCTCCTCCGCGATAACTTCCTCATCAAGATCAGATGAGGCAATGTGCTCCAAAGAAACTGAAATTATCAATTCATTCTCATCTCTAGAGTTTGAACTAAAACTGCATCCAGCGTTTGAAGTTGTAGCGTTAGATAAGCCTCGTGCTCCTCTATGCGTTGCGATCGCCGCGGATGCTGCTGCAGCCGCAGAATTGGATCTGTACGAGGCTAGTGGTAGGATTGCCCCACAACTCATGTTTCGTGCATGTGGTCTATTTCTCGTGTAATGGTGATGATGTTGATGTAAATGCGGAGTTTGGTACACAGGCTCAAAGTACTGGTAGAATCTAGATGAAGGACCTGGTCTTGGCTCCCCTTCAAATCCGCATGTATAAGGATAGCCGATAGGATTAGTGGAAGTGGAGCACGTGGAACTTCGACGTAGATTTCTTCCAGTCGTCGGGATGTTGCCTGTCGCTGCACTACTATTAGGTACCGTTATGGAAAGACCGGAAACTGGATCTCTTTCCTCGAGATTACCTATGGTCCCAGAGCTCCCACCTGTACTGTTTAGGTTAAGAGTAGGATTGGATCTTCCCTTCTCCCTAGACTCCACTTGGGAGGATGTCATGAGTAGAGTCATGTTGACAGTCTCATTGGAATGACTCCGACTACGATCACCACCCACGATGTTGGAAGCCCTTCGAAGGTAATGTCGATTTGGTCGATTGTATCCGCCTCCCACTCCTGCGGCTGTGGTAATAGTAGAAGTTGAAGGTCCATCGGGGGATTTAATGGTGGGCAATAACACGCCATGGGCAGAGACCGTAGACGCTCTATGTGGATTTTGAAGGAGAGGATGGGACACGTAATGAAATTTCTGTTCTTTTGAATAACTTCTACTTGGCGACATCACTTCCTCAGGCTCAATCATATGGATTTTCTCAATCATCTCGCGAATCTCTGTGCGGAGTATCACCAAAAAACAAGTTTTTACAAACCCAATGATACAAAAGCCAAGGATGAACAAAATCCCCGAGACGTGATCCACCCATTCGATCAGTTTGATTCCACATCCTTGTCCATAAACATTTAACTGTTGTTTTACTCCTGACACACTACTATTCCCATTATGATTCCCATTCTCACTTTCATTGTCCTCATTCCATTCATCATGTAGAGAGCCGGCCTGGGAAACTACTGCCGCGTGTGGAATGTTCGCTTCTGAGAGGGATATTGTGGAGGACGATACTACAGCAGATGATGATGACAACGGGGAAAAATACGGTTCGACAAAACTATTCGAGCCTGGACTACTTTCTCCTCGTTCCGCCGAAGTGAAAGCAGAGCTTTGTGAGATGCCAAATGGATCTGATTGCAAAGTAGAATCAAAGTTATCCTCGTTCATCTGTGCACTTCTTTTTTGTCGCCGTTGTCGTTTGCCACTCCTGCTGCTCCCGTTACCGGATGATGAAAAGGAATCCACGCTAGAAGAATGGACTGAAATATCAGCAGAACGTCTCATAATTCTTTGAGAAGGTCTTCCAATTGCCAGAAGGCTTTCTTCCGTATGTTTCTTTGTTAGCTTCTCAATTTCGTTAACTTTCGCTTTGTCCACAGACAGCGACACAGTGAATTTGGCTGTTTTTGCTGTTGGTAGGAATGAAGAAGTCGGAGCAGAAGTTGTTGCTGAACTTGTTGTGCTTGCAATTCTCGGATATGGCCAAGATGCTCTGGATTCTCGAGCAGAGAATGTTTTCCCTTCCAGTTTGTCCTTTGTTATTTTCCTTTGATCAAGTAAATCCCTTTCGTATGAATTGTGATGATTGAGTCCCTCGGGCTGTCCATGACATATGTGCCTCAGGATAGGAGCACTAACTGCTGGCACTTGGGTCACCAACAAAGCTCTCGTTGCTTCTCTCCGCTTCTTTCTTTTCTTAAGTCGAACTGAAATGGACGGGAATGATTTGTTCGTCTCGTTATGGCTTTCGTTTTCACGGCGCACTTCAGCTTCTGCTGCACTTAATTTGGCGCTAAGCTGGGTTATGGTTTTGCTGGCGGGGTCACTACTGTTTGTGGTTTTCCATAAAAGCACATCTGTAACATTACTACTGTTATTTACGAACAAGGAAGAGTTTTTTATCAATTTTGCGTCAATTAGGGATGAGGGTTGCGATTTACGATGAAGCTCGTGGCGTACTTTATGGGCATGGATTGGCTCAAAAGTTTTAATATCACGTTTCTGAAGTGTTGTTATGGATAAACGATGGTGGTCAGGTGGTCGCTTCCTATCCAATGGATTATTGGAATCATCAGGTACTACTCGATTAGGTTCTTGGGATTCTCCTGAACGAATCCGCTTATACAAGTTTGAATCAGCATCGTCTATATAAAAGTCTGTTTCCACATAATTCCCATACTCATCATCCTCAAAGTAGGAGCCTAGACGAGGGTCATCATTTTTATGCGGTGCATTTATAACAGTTCGCCCATGTCTCCCTCCCCCTGCAAAATCGCTCGGGTGGTCATCATCTGTGTAACCTGACGAGTCTGCAGATTGGTAGATGAATGCAGGTTGCTCTTCCGAAGGAGGATGAAAAGAGACACGATTAGCCTTATCGATACTATTACCGCCACTACTGCTACTACTGACAGTGGTAGTGACATCAGTAAAAGTGCAACAAGATTCCGGCAATGACAATATTGCTGATTTTATATCTACTATTAAATGAGTTCCAGAAACAGCTGCCTGCTTCGAAGGGTACTGCGAGGTTGATAATTTGTCAAAGTCCAAAGGCCCATCCACTCCGCAACACTGCTCCTGTGACTGAATTTTATTCCACGTCAGGGTAAACGCATCATCTGCGCGGTACTTTTGAATAAACTCCTTTGTCAAGTATGGACGCAAGTTGACTTTCACCTTTTCCAAGTGGAAAACCCAGTAAAGGCCAACTCCAATGTCGCCCAAAGTCAGTAAGAGAAGCAGGCTCCAGTAGAGACTCAGCAATTTGTGCGATAAGCGTTGTGCACCGAGGCAACCTATCGTCTGTACTACTCCACATTGAACGATCAAAGCTCCATAAGCGTAGAGGAATGTTGGGTGGTATAGCTCCACTCCTCTGTAAAAAGATAAACATACAACATATTCAGTTATGCTTCCAAAATTGAGATACTCCACTTGCACACTGACATCCAATCAAAAGAATTGAAACTTAAGACGCAAAAAAACAACCCATTTTGAAAATTGATTGTATAGGTTTCCACTCCTGTCATCCCTTTATCATCGCACAACGATGATATTAAACATAGTAGCAGTAGCAGATTGTCGGTAAAAATGTAGCTTCATTCCAATCCCGCCAAACGAGAAGTCAAGCGATGTCATTGCAAGAAGCAAATGTAACTCGGAGCTATTAGCGCTATATCTCCAAACTATCCATATAGGAAAATGAGGATAAGCAATATGAGCAAATTGGAATATATACGGAAAACAGTCATGGAATACATGGATTGCATGTAATACTCTAGGCGAGATGAGGAAAGGGATCTTTTTAGACTTTAATTCACTACTTGTGACATTCCAGTTAGACAAGAGAGGAAGAATGTACTTATTCCCAGTCTAATGTCTTTTCCTCTTTCTCTGCTGGAGTTAAAGAAGGGGGAAGGCAGTGAGGACGCAATTTACTACGACATAGACGGCAAGAGCTAAGCTCCACTCTCTTTACACGATTGACGCTGACGTTAACGAGGCGGAACGACCTGGCTTTCTCAACTCATCTATTACTTGAATACTTACCCACTCAGCTCAGCGAGTCAGTGCGACTTGTGCATCTAACATACTAGTCTACTTTTTTGTCGAATGACCAAAAGCAATCTTCTTTAATGACGAAACTCACCTAGGCGTATCTGTCTTTTCTGTTTAGCTTGTTATAAGAAGACGACCACCTATGGTCAGCTGTCATTAGGCGTGTGCTGACTGTTGCTTTCAGCTCAAGTAAGCAATCTTCCAAGTAACTTTTCCCTAAGATGAACCAACAACGATTACCTGACAAATTACTTTCGAATCACTATGTATATCAAGAGCAAGAGGCAGAGTTGCCATCACTCATCCTTTCTCTGATGAGCTAAGAGCTAACTAAAAAAACAAGAAAAAAAGTGGACAGTGAATTAGTGTGAAAAAGTAGAGAGAAAATATCTTGTCTTTTTTGCTGAATCATTTCTTTCCGTTTGAAAGACCTGTAATGGTCAGCATCGTTATTGTGAAACGAAGTAGGAGTCTCATCCTCGTGCAGCTTCATTGATTTTTATTTTTATGTATTCGAAAATAGAATTGATTTCTCGTTAGAATCCTCCTCTCTTGCAGAATCTCTTGTCATGTTTACAGATCACCCAATCACACAGAAATTTTTTTTGACGGAAAGTCAGAAGAACTTTTGGAAGTTACTTTGTAAAGAAAAGATATGAAAAATCAAAGAAGCAGACCCCCTCAAAATTTCTGATTATAAGATATCTATCATCAGTCATTGAAGAATATGCAGAGCTTCTCCTTTTTTTCTACATCCTGTGCATGCCATTTTCAACTGTCCTTGCTAAGCAATTTATTATCATCGCGATCACAGCACGTTCAAAAGAAAGAGATCTTCATACATATTCTTGAGTGCTTTCAGCAGTGAAAAAACCTGAGGAAAAAGTGTATCTGGAATCATATAATTTACCTAGCCACTGGGACCAAAGACCGATCTATCTTCTTCTTTTTACTTTCATCAGTTTCATTGCACAAGAGAAAGGAATTTTTTGCGGATTTTTCTTTTTTCCCTCTTTAGTTTGATTGTTCGGATCCACGTCCTCTTTTTTGAACATGCTCGTCAATCAACTGATCCTATCTCTTTATTACATTTTTCTGACTTTTTCCCCTTTTACGTCATCCTCAACTCTCGACAACAATCAGTGAATGGATAGTGTAAGAATTACTGAAATATACATATTCTCTCTCAATATTCTATTACGTTTAAGAATCAACATCATCATTATCATCCTCGTAGTCGAGTCAATCATTTTCTCTGTAGCGGAGTATCACTCCAATTGACTTTTCCACTTTATTTTTATATCTACTGCTCAAAATGCCTCAAGGATCTCCTGCTTTCATGATGATATTTCTAACGAAAACTGATTAAAGTAGCTTAGGCATGAAAAAAATTACGTGCAACGATAAGATTATTATTACTCGAGCAAACTGCTCAGGAAATCTTCTGTAATGTCCTTGCCGGTGAATCCATCTCCTCCTTCCGGTGGAGCCTCTTGAGTCTCGCTCGACGACCCAAATATAGACAAGCTTAAACCTGAAGGTAAGGTAGATACGTACTTGAGAGGATGAAAAGAGGGTAAAAATGGGAAGGTGGATAAGTCAGCTTACTACCTCACAATTTTTTTTGCTCACTTTATTTTGTAGTCAGATACTACTAGAATGCCCGTTGTGCGCTAATCGCACAAATAGTAAATAAAGATATAAACCACATATGCAAAAATACTCCATTAAC
>JAHZNA010005010.1:0-45524 GCA_027743935.1 Sinodicranocentrus sp. ZH6 | reverse complement strand
TTATACTCTAGGCATTCTCAAAAACACCAAAATGTAGATAGGATTTTTCAACATCATCACCATCAACATTACAAGAATGAAATATAAACTACTCGGTGAACCATTTTAAATGACATGTGTTCATGTTTTATAAGTAGTTAGCGTGCAAAAATGTTGACAGTTAATTGCTTCGTGAAAATAGTTCGTCGAATTCTACCCAAAAAGAATTCAAACATATATTGGACGTTAACGGCATTGCGCATACGTATCCGTTGTATGTGTCGTAAGAAGGAATACGTTGCATGTGAAGTTGAAGTTGTCACATACACGGCGTTGGGGAATGTCGAATTTTCATGAATTGAATTGTTGAATGATTAATACGAGCGACGAGTCTATATAAGTATTGTATATGTCATCTTCAAATAAATTTCAAACCCATGAAATAGAATGTCGAAGCTCTTTGAGAGTTTATTAATAGTTATCATTGTAAGGTTAGCATTCACGTCAAAAAATTATTTTCTCCGTTACAATTTACACATGTAAGCATTTCCACCCTGGGATGTAAATGCATAATCACTTCATTCACAAAATAAACTTTGATTGAATCCAACTCAAAACTCGATTCTATTCATTACTTACATTGCAGCTTAGTTTGTCGATGTACGTTCGCCGTTCATTCGGAATAAGTGTCATTCAAATTTAAATATTTAAGAACATTTTCCCATTCTATCTACAACCAGGTAGACTATTTACGGTTATAATGGCACTACATGGACCAAATGAGTACAATTGTAGCACATATCTCTAGCCTGACAGCGTCAACTTAATTAAAAGTAAATTGAAAAATATCATATGGTTACAAACGATTCTACTGGTAAAGTCAATTAATGAAACTGAACAAAAAAGTATTTAATACTTGTGATATTCGCTCTTTCGGTACTATATTGTACATAAGCATCGTGAAAAAGTAATAGCGTCATCTGAGGACTAAGCGTAAGTAAATGCGAAAATGTGTTTTAAATAAATAGGTTTAACAAGTTAGAGAAACCAAAATGTTACAATAGTTTGTATTTAAATATGAATTTTAAATTCGTGTGAAGTTATTTTTAAAAACAAAATAAATGTCGTACAAAACATGTTCACCAGGTAACAAAGGTTACATCATACTTGCCACACCACACATTGACGACAGATATGGTCAAGTCAAGTTATTTTCAATGTCTGCAGAGTGCAGAGACAAATTGAATGATCAGGATGAAATTATCCCAAACGTATTTATCAATCATAAACGAATACAAGTTACGATGGACTTCTTACAATGTAGAATATTTCATGTAGTATAAAAGATCAGTTGTATATTTTTATGATACAATAGGAAAAATCTACATTGTAATCTCCATACACGCTAATCATACCTCTATCGTAGTCTCGTGAATTTTTTGGAGTCGATTTTTTCCGTTATTGTCTATGCAACTTAGCATTGGGATTTATACGGTGCAAAACCAAATTTACTTCCCCTCTTTAAACCTCAAATATCAGTTCTTTGAGAAACTCCGGTTTCCGGGGTGGTATGTATAAGATACGTAAATCTTGATATTGTTTTACATTTTTCTCTTCTGTAATCTAATTCGTGAACGCGAACATCTTTAAACTTCTGATAAGCATTCATTAACAGGCAAGAATAAGATTAAAAATGAATACATACTCGCAACTAGCAAGTAAGTAACTTTTACAATATCACTGCTTACTTAGCAATGTCGATGTAAAATTTGCATCTCCTTGAAAGTTTTTACCTCAACAAGCAGCAGTCTCGTTTAAACAATTATTTTAGTATATCTACAATTTAGCAGATTAACAACTGGTTTGAAAAAAGCTTATCTGATAATACAAACATCATCAACAGCATGGACAAAATTCGGCACAATTGTATTCGTATTTTTCTTACAAATATAAAGTTTTATCTCTTGCCAATTGGAAAGATTTGTTACAGTGGCTAGTAGCTTCACTTGTGAAGTGAAAACATATCGTTGACACCTGCCTTTCATAAGAAATCTCATAAATCCCTGAAAACTACCTAGAATGACATTTTAACATGAATTACTTTCACCTTTACATCATAACAATAATATTCAGCATTCAGCATCGAATGAAACAATTATAAGTAAGTTCATCAAAGTGTCCAGGTAACTGTTTTATTCTAACGATTTCTACGTAAAATCTGTTACCATTACTTCTTAGCAGCGAATTGTTAAACATGTCGTAGGACATATTCAATAGGAATAATAGGATAGACAAATAACATTATGATTCAATTCACTAACGTCACTTAATTAGCGGAGAGTCCGTCATTTAGCACTTGGACGACGAATTGAGAATAAATTCTTAACAGGTGTTACGATCGATGATCTGCCAGTATCACTATTTCGATCTATAAAAAAATAAAATGAACTTAAACTCCTTATTTCTTTGGTTGGATTAAATCACTCCAAGAGCTAAAGATATAAAGGACATTAGTCACAGAAAGAGAAAGACTTACACATCGAAGACCACGCTCAATAGGATTCGTTATGTGAAGTCCTCTAGGCATATATACGCGCTGATTTTGTTCGTCTATAAATCTTGTCAACCTTTTTAAACACTGCAATTCAGAAAATCAAAAATACATATCATAAAACTGTTTAAAGATCATTCTCAATAAATAAACTTATACGAAATTGGTGATAAGTTTGTGTAATCTAACCTTATCATACTTGGTGTCTGTACAAAGGTAAAATAAATTCGCGGTTATATATCCCAGACACGACTCACAAAACGTAGTACAATCAAATTCCTCGGCTTCTTCAAACAGTATGTTGATATCTTTGATTGTATCCACAAACACGGCTGGATCAATCTACATGTACATAATTTAAAGAAAAATGAAATATCTTAAATTACGTAGAGCAGAGCACGTTTTACTTCGCTACTTATTCCCATATCATTCCTTGTTGAATTTTAATGCAAAAAATGTTGTAAAAAATATCAAAAAGAAACTTACTCGACCACCAAGCTCCTGCTGAGGGAAGTCTGTCATGAACCGAATCCCAATTCCATTTCGATAGTCACGTTCCACGAACACTCGGGCAACTGTGTTGATTCCATTGGCACTATTTGCGACGTTTGAACTAGGTCCATCACCGCTTGTACCCGCATTTGGCATTCTTAATGACGTGTGATGCTGGATTGAACCCATTTCTTGCGGCATGCGGGACATTCCTAATCTTATTAGTTTAATTGATCTACACTATTCATAAATTAAGATGAGAATTGTGAACTTGATGTTTTACGTTATATAGAGGAATAAATTGTTGTGAGTGGACAAGATTGAAAATTTGAGAAGCAAACTTAATCGAGGTTAACTGCAGAGGAAAATATAACAATATTTATGCTTCACTTTGTAAATTTTTGTTGACATAATGTTAAAGTAACTTGTTGACGCATAAAACACTACGTCCAACGCCACACGTAGAACTACAACATGCGATCACAATTGCACACCTACGCCGTTGATACACAAACAAAAAACCACGGATGAAGTGTAAATCACACTTTACACTATTCACACAATTTAGCAGTTATCAGGTGCTTGTCCCTGGTGGATACATTCATTAATACTGTCTTTTCTCCTGACACCCAACACCTGAAACACAAACAAATTAGAAACGGGGTGATAGCTGAAGCTTATGTTTTACATTCATCATTTATCGATCGATAGATGCATATCACACACAACATGTATATAGTCTATTAAAGTAACGGAGAGAGAAATACTAGTTAACAGTTTACTACTATCAGATATGTTATGAATATCTATAACTCAACTGATCTTAGCCTTGATTAATTTTCAATTATGTCACTTTAAGATAACAGAAATCAACAAATTCAATAGCATATTTTCGGCAATACGCCCGAAGCTCCTAACGATCTACGTATACATAAGGACTGACTGTTTATCAATTTTATTTTGTTTTATAGTTGTTATTTTTAAGCTAAGCTGGGTCACGGGTGGGGCAACAAGTTATTATTTCTTTCAAAGATTCCGTCAGACTTAGGAAAAGACTGTTTTAAGCTAACTCGTGATTTCAAGCAGTACTTCATAGCAATTATTATAAACCAAAGTCGGTACAAACCGACACGACGTGGTAAAAACGACAAACAACAAAGTGAAATGCGTCATTGACAAGTAGGTATGACAGCGGCAGTTGGCAGTAACAAGTAAAAATGTAATTTTACTAATTGTTGAATTTTCAATACTCATGACTGACTCCAACCCACTTCTGACTTCGCCCTATCACTCTCAGTAACGGTGTTCCTTAAGTGAAGGAATTAACTTGCCCGGTCACCTGTCGATTCAGTTTCCTTCAGCAATCAACATACGAGAAAACTACATTATATGTACAACATAATTCACAAGTCACCTACCTACCGACCGGTACCCCTCCCTGTTATCGAGTGCATATAAGAGCAATCAAAAAGATAATTAACAGACGACAGAAAGTCTACAGGGAAATTTCATGTTAAATAATACGTCACAGGTGACAGGCCGAGAATAGTTCGAGACACATTTCTAACTAGCTGTATTTCTAACATCTGATGATTCGTTGTGTCTTACTCTCCCCATTTTTTTTTCTCCTCTGCACACGGAGCAAACTAGAGACGTTACACTGTGACAAAGATCCGTTTAAAATATTTATTAAAATATTACACAGACGACAAATTAATTAACTACCTTTAATGTCCAGCAAATCGTCAATCGTACGGACTTGTGTTTTCGTGCAGCTTCCTAACCCTCTCTCGGTGTGTGTTATTGTTTTGTGTTTGATGCAGAAAAGAGATATACAATTCTTTTTGGACTGTTGAAACACTAGCGCTAGTCGGAAAACTTGGACCTCAGATGCTTCACCAGCCGCGAGCCAAGTTGAAGAATCACAATACACCTCCTCTGCAGGTCTTCTTTGCATTTGCATACACTTGTTTCGCTATTAGACCTGCTATACAAAAGTGTAGGAAAATATACGACAAATTATCTGCTATCTTGTATCTTGTCATTTAAAAAGTATTTGGCGTATTGGTTCGGCTTTTGCAGATGAAAGGAAACTACTAATATCCTGTATTTGTCCTGTTCCAACATTCATGGTTCATCTCCATGTGCCTATCAGTCTATAAATTTGTGTAGTGTTTTATGTTCTTATTACATGACTTGTTTCACAGGCTATAGATGATAGACAGTTATAGTTATGGTAAGAATAAGTTACGTTGACAGAGTGTAGATCATCTGTTTAATAAGCTGGTGCTCGAATGGATGTCTAAAATTGCAGATCCTGTTTGTTTTTATTTTTATTAAAGATTTTGCTTCATGTTCACTTTCTATTTGATGATGGTTTAATCACAACATGATACTTGAAATGTTTTCTTTTCACCATTCATCATTCATAGCGAGGTTGGAGGTAGGGCTTGATTTTGGAATATTTTAGATTTTTTATTTGACCAGATATGTTGTATGCAACGTGAATGAACGGATGATTTTACACTATGTACTTTGTTCAAGATCAGACACGAATCATTTGATTGTAACAGATTACTTTATTGTTTTATTGAAAATTAAGCGATTGGATTGTTTATTTCGTTGTGTCTCAAGGTTTAAGAACTGAATGTCAAGAATTCTCAGAGCAAGTGCTGGAAGGATGGCTGAACTAGCGGATATTGCTAATAACATTAATATCATTCGGGAAAAGATTGTGGCTGCTTGCTCCAAACGAACTCCAGTGCGTTTGTATTGTACTTACAATTAGAAATTTCGCTACCACATTTTAGTGAATGAATTTGTTGACTGACCGTCAGTAACTGTCACTGTGGGAGGTTGATAATTTCGATTGATTTTTTTTCAGGAATTACAAGAACTATGGGAAAAACCACGGTTGGTAGCAGTGTCGAAGAAAAAGTCGGTTCAGCATGTGATACGAGCGTATGAATCTGGTGTAGAACATTTTGGGGAAAACTACGTTCAAGAGTTAGTTGATAAAGCAACTGGTTCAGAGGTATTTGTTATCTTGTACAATATTTACTCAATCTATTTATAACATTATTTAGCTAATAGCGATTCATTTTTTAGATTAATGGCTGTCCCAACGTTAAGTTTCATTTCATTGGACATTTGCAAAAAAATAAAATTTCTAAATTGCTTGCCGCTGCAGATAAATTGTTTGTAATTGAAACGATTGACTCAGAGTCAATTGCAAAAAATGTAAATGATGCTCTTGCCCGTCGTGATGCCACAAATCGTCTTAATGTGATGATTCAGATAAACACAAGTGGAGAAGATTGTAAGAACTGGATCTAAACTTTTATAGTAGTTGTTTCGAAACTTTAGGCATTGGTTGCAAATAATAGTTTTTATTTTACTTTATTTTGTCCTGTAGCAAAAAGTGGAGCTGAACCGGAAGTTTGTGTTAATCTGGCCAAATATATAATTGAGGAGTGTAAACAACTAAACCTTTTAGGACTTATGACAATTGGATCTTTTGAGCAAAGTACCAGTGACCTTGAGGAAAATAAAGACTTTCAGGTTGCTATATTGATTTGCCTGTTTTCAGATTTTTGAATTTTCTTTTACCAAATGATGATTTCATAGCATTTTGCATTTTTTATCATTTTTGCAGACTCTATACAATTTGCGTGAAAAGCTTTGCAAGGACCTATGTTTAGAGCGAAAAAGTCTCGAACTGTCAATGGGAATGTCGGCTGACTATGAACAAGCGGTCAGTAAATCTTAATAAGCATATCCCTCCACACAAAAAACAGGATAAGTCGACGAGTGCTTCGAAATTTATCTTTTGTTTTTCTTTATGTGATTTCAGATTATCCAAGGGAGCACCAATGTACGAGTTGGCTCTTCCATTTTTGGTGCAAGAGAAATTCCTCAGCCGTCGAATTAATCAGCTTTAATTATTGTAAATGCGTTATCAGAAAAAAAATTCTCATAGCTTGCTACAAATAAATACAATGTAAATATAGTTATATATATTTAAAATAAAACGATTTTATTATTTGATTAATTCATCATTCCAAAAATATGTAAATTTGTAGATAAAATCATTATGAAGTCTTTTTGGGTAGCTTCTGATTAGGTTTAGGATTGCTTAGCCCATTTTTGTTCTGCAAACATAGCCGTAGAAGTAGAAGATGGGGCACAATAAGAATCAACAAATTATAGAACCAGAAATAGCCATCCAACCATGCTGTCTGAAAACTAATTGGAGTTTGTGGATCTAAAGCAAGACCGAGAACGCTGAATTGACCCTTAAAATAAACAAATATCCAAAATTATTTTTACGGTAAATAACATTAACAAAAGTCCAAGTCTTTCGGACTTTGCATACCTGCAGCATTGCGCCAGCTTGTATCAACGTTATCTCCCACAAAAAGTTAGGTTTTTCACTCATCAAACAATAATATACCGATATTATTTGTAAAGGCAGTAGATATAATAAATACACAATTGCTTGAATTGTTGCGAATGGAGCTGGATCATCCAGAAGAAAAGAGGGTTCATGAGGAAGAAACCCCAGGAAGTCAACGGTTGGATTTCCTGTAGCTAATGCTGTCTACTTCAACATGTAACAAAAAACAACATTAATGTAACCGAGACTTGAAATCTACTTTATTTAGATATTGTACATATTACAAATCCTTTTCCAAGAGTGATGTATATAGATCCAAGAATTGCAGACGCAAATACAAGATCAATCAGTTTCAATGACGACGTGGTTTTATTCGTCCAACTTGGCCGTTCTTCATGTTTGAAAGCTCTATATTAAAATGAGCATTTTATAAATATTTGTTTAACAGTCATTTGTTTTGATAATAATTAC
The DNA here is from genome assembly GCA_027743935.1 of Sinodicranocentrus sp. ZH6. Lineage (NCBI taxonomy): Eukaryota > Metazoa > Arthropoda > Collembola > Entomobryomorpha > Entomobryidae > Sinodicranocentrus > Sinodicranocentrus sp. ZH6. Next base: position 37,635 of record JAHZNA010005010.1, on the reverse strand, counting down.
AATAATTAGTAATATCTAGTCAGTAACAAACCTTATCGCAGCTACTATCGGTAAAAGTACGTATGGAATGTTCATGAAAGTACAAAATGTTGGGCTATGTTTTCCGGTGAAAATTCCAAACACAAGAACGATCATGGAATTTATGATTCCAGCACTCCAATAAATACCCACAGATCTCCAGCTCTTCCTTCAAATATTAAGAATTTAGTTCCAAATTATTTATGAATCTTTAATCATTTAATTCCTCCTTTTTTTCGTTCACTATGCATGCACTCCTTTTGCATTTACAGTTTATACAGTGTTTTTAACACACGTTTACAGATTTATATAAGGTGGCACCGTAGGACTTGGGCACTACAACATTTTAGAATGTGCATATTTGCAAAAATGTACATGGAACTAACAAGTCTACTACGTGACTAAGCTATTAATGAGCTGCGAGAAAGGAAATGCGCTAATGTGTCGTAAATTCTTTTGTTCGGATTGGGAATCGTAATAGGAGTACATCTATTCGAGAAGAGGTGAACAACAGATGCATTCTTAAGATACTGTTTAAATTTCCACAAATGCACACTTTCACATTACGAATGCATCCGTTCATTCTTTAATTTTAGCGTGAGATCATCCTCTTTTCCCCTTGGTCCGTATCACTTCTTCCTGCTCCCGTAATCTTAAGAACGTGAAGTTAAGGTGTTTTACAACCGCAAATCCAAAGCAACCAATATTATGAGTTTCCCGAATCAGGAAAGGAATTAATGGTATAAAAGATTACAAAGCAATTTAATGTACTCGTTCGAGGAAATGACACAGTTTGCATACCCGTTTGATATAAGATGCACCAGGAGTAGGTACATTAGGTAGAAACCGATTCCATCAAAAAGGGCGATCGCTGTTCATATAATTCGTAGGTAAAAGCACTTTTGCTCATTTACCTTGGAGCAGCATTGCTTCTCTACAAGGAAAATAAATTAATGGAGTTCTGTAGTATTACCTGAGCCCCATGAACTAGCCAAATAAGGTTCACCAAGTTTCAAGTATTCCGACATGAAATTATGAATCACTCCATTAAACTCAAGGGTGATAATCAAGTCGATTACCGCAGTGAAAGCAAAGAGAACAGCCCCTAAGAGAAAATGTAATAGAAATATGATTATACCTATGCACAAATGCCCGTCAGCAACGTGTGCTTCATTATTATACAGCCACTGTAGGCATATAAACTCTTGCTTTCTTTCAGACAACTCTCCCACCCTGCTTCTCATCTCTTTCACATCTGCCGGCTATAAGGTACTTTCATACTTTCTCTCATTCCTTCTAGAAAGTCCAAGCAGACAGAGAAACAAGGTTTTCCCGTCTTTCCCCATATTTGTGGGTACAACAATTAGCAAAAACACTGGATGCTAATGATGAGAAGCCGGTAGTGTAGATTCTTGTGGCTAACTGTTATTACTTGGGATCCTATGGCGTATCAATGAAAATATATGAACTTTGTTAGAAAAATCTCTTACCATAATACATCCAGTCGTTTACATAGCTAAACATGGCCACAGCAGCTACCACACCGACCAAAATTGCAAACCCTGCGGCCATCATCCAAAAGGGCCGCGCCTATTCGTATCCACAATGAATAATAAAATATTGGACATGCATCATTATAATATTTTTCCATCTTATTCTCTATGTTGTCCGTGTTGCCCTATTTTATTTTAACGGAACCCCAAGGTAAAAATTATTATAGAATATTTGAGGGTAAAGGCGTTGCTCTTTTATCTTTAAGGTTTTTATACCATATATCTGCAAAGTTTACCGTTCATTAACTCAGACTTTGAGAGAATATCTACGAACGTGATAGCGTGTCGATACAAGTGAGCATGTTCATGGTTTAAGGGAAAGATCGAATATAAGTTGTAAACGACGCTATCATTTCTCCGAACTAAGTAAGTTTAAGTGCAAGGTGATGGGAAAAATACTTGAATGTTGAATTGTCAGAATGGGTCTTATGAACGTTGATGTTTCCTCTAGCAAAATGGAGCAGGTGTGCTGGGTCCTTATCTTAATGGAACGCTTCCATGTCTCTGTCTTTATAGTATATCAACAAATTGATAGCACCAGTACCTATCATCTTGAATCAGGACAATGGAAGTTTTTACATTTGCCACTTGTACTGAGGGAGCGTAGAAAAATAGTAATTTTGTAGACTGCAGACACGACTGACACGGTATATATTGAGTTGTCGAATTTTTTTATGACAGCTCTACATAGCTATTAGCTATATAGTAGAGCAGAGACATGATGGTTTGTAGAGACATGATAGACTTATAGCTAATTAAAATGGGATCATCATAGTAATCTAGTTTCGCAATGGTGTTGCAAAGAAAATTAACCACGTGTATGAGTATCCTGAAGTAGTGTGGCGATATCATTTATATGCTTTCACTTCCTTCCATATAATTCATAACGACAGATTACTTCAAAATACATTATCATTTTTTTAAATAAATAAATAAATAAAATACGCCTAAAAATATGCCTTTCTGCACATAATTTGCATGCATAAGTACGTACCTAAATATTTTAATCCATATCTAAAATTGTGCTTGAATATTGTTTCCCAAGTTAATTGAAGATCCAAAAGCGAATAGTAAAAGCTTAAATTGTCGAGGATAAGCCTACATATGAATTGTCAGATTTGGACCTGGACAGACAGACAAACGCTGTCGCAGTAAGAACATAAAGGAGTAGCAAAAATGGTAAATGATGGCTTTCTCAAGTCTTGAAAATAGATGTTATTACACCTTGCTCCATAGGATGTTTGAGCTCACTTTAAAACCTATATGGGTAACTTCATACCGTTTGGTCGATTTGTTGGAAGGCATTGTTGCAGATGTAGGTAACGGGCCAAGACAAAAGGCTGACAAAAACCGTTAACTTCATGTGATAGAAGCTTGCAGCTGTTTGTTTTCCCAAGTTCCCACCAAGTCTTGAGCTTTGTTGTTGATTGACGTTTGGGCGAGCCATTTTGTGCACTAAATCACTGTTGTACCCCGCCTTTCTCCCGCCTGACCGAAACCTCAGCTAAGAATATATTGCTGAAATGTTAGTTTTTCTGTTCTGTGTCAGTACAGTTGTAATGAGTCTTGGAAGAGAAATAATTGATAATGACTCTCATTTATGTTGTCTGTGACCAAAAGTGATTTTTGTAAATAGTTAAGGTGGGATACAACGATGAATGAAAGGAAAGAACCACCAGATGATCCTTCAATGAAGGTTATCTTGTTACGTTACGATACATGAGTCTGTCACATATTATAGATAATCTACTCACGCAACATTTTGAGTGAACGAGAGCTTTATTTACAAGTCACTATAATTTGCAGTTAGTATGGGGACACCTGTTTGAGTCAATGCAAAGAACACAGCTCAAGTGTCCTCTTATCTTTAATAAGTTTAAATTGAATTTTCCTCATGACAAAGTGATATTGTTTGATTATGGTCGTAAAAAATTAATAGAAATCAAAAGTCGACTTGCTCATGTAAATGTTTAAAAACATGTCTGCAATTATAAGAAAAATGTTGATCAGTGGGGAAAAGTAACAAATTATGACTTTTCATTAAGGTTAATCCGTCAATCGCAACATTTAATTATTAATTCATGATCATCGATGATTTAAGTTGAAAAACTGATATATAAGGCAAGAAACGAACTTCATGAATGTTAACACAAAATATCTTGTCATAGTTACAAATGGGTAGGGGTTCCGAAATGTCGTTTATTTTGGAAAGCGAAATTCATAGAGAACAGATTAGTGATTTATATACAACCTCTGACCTATCAAAGATTATTTTCACACGCTCATGATACAGAAGAACATTACAAATATCTCATTTAATTATGTCCCAATCATACCTCACGAACGTTATGAAACACTAAAACCTTAATGTTATTAGGTTTTTAGTTGATGGCACTTTCCAAAAGCAGTAACAATGAATAATGCGAATTGTGCACAATTTGACCTTATTCATGAGACCAACAGGTAAGAATAGTAACAACAACATTAAATCATTTGGCAGCAACGGACATCAAACCGGAAAACGAGGTGAAGCCCGAGGGCTCATCATGTCATAATTCCAAAAGAATTAGCACCATGCAAAATATGAATTGGAACCCTGGATGGAGGGAATTTTTCCGTGATATAATATCGGTGCATTTGTTGCTTAATGTATGGCATGGCACATACTTGTCAAAAACGGGCCAAGCAACATGATTAGTATGCAAGTCATTTCAAAAATTAAATTCGCAATTACAGCTCAAAATATTATTAAAAGGTACGATGTGGTTGGAGGTTAGTGTTAGTCATGATGACATCCTGCTGCGATTTACAAACGGGAAAGCACCACCGCCACCAACATTGTTACAACATGCTATAATTATAACCAGGTAGGAGTTACCTAATCAGACGGTGTGCAAACCAGCAACACAATTATTATACGAAATGTTCAAACTTTACTTTCTTTCCCCATGTAATATCCTTAGGGGGTAAGAGAAAAACTCGCTTTCTTATGTTCAACTGGAAAAATGCTGCGAGGAAAAAAGAAATGCTTTTATCAGCCTTCTAATCAACCGAGCAGGCAGACACAAACAGACAGGTCTATGTTCCACAACGCTACTCTGCCTTGACAAAGTTGTTACTCACTCAAAAGGTAAAAAATGCTTCGTTTGTTTCCCGTTTGAGTCTATTAATTGAATGCAGCCACAACATTCTAAGTAAACTTTGAAAGTTTAACAATGCAGCAATTCATTACGACAGTGTTACAACAATCATCAGTTATTGAGATAGCTTGTTCCGAAGAAGGCGTCAAAACCAAAACCTTTCACATATATTAGTTTCACAACTTAAGATATGTTCATATTTATAAACGTCAAGTAAATTGTGATATCAGCCGAAAAGGATTTTCCTATCATGTCTTTGCAGACAAATTCTCGGGATTATGGTCTTTTTTTCACACGTCGGAAAACCCAAACAATGCATTTCTCTACCGGATACACTCAGTTATTTGCCATTCCATCAAATTTCTTGTGATAAATGTACCATAGATGTCCTGCTGTTCCAGTAATAATGCTACATTTCTTTTTTTGTTGGCCATCTTGAAAAGAAATCATTGATCATTAACTTTAGATATTATGACAAGTCAGTGCAGTGTGCCACTAACAAAGCCACAAAACGGTACCTCACGCAGTCTATATTATGCTGAACGATTGTGTCTCTCTTTTGAAAGGATCATTTCCTTGTTTGGTATAATTGAGACTCCCTTATAACTTTGTGTAATTGTCTCTCAGGGGATCGCTTTGTTTCTTCCAGGAATTCATGTCATGAGCATTGATGTTTGATGTGTACATGCTTCTCCAGTTTTCAAGAAACGGCAAACGCACAAAGTGTACTGCGGGAGAAGTTCATGGTACTATACTTTTAGAAAGACTCGGTCGGTTTTTATGAATACGAGAGGGTTTTTTCTTGTTGAAGGCCCAAATGGAGCGTTGTTTGCGACGAGAAGTTAACAAGTGAAAGATTTGGGTTTCGCTTTTAATTCCTTAATTAGCAGCGACATGTAGTTCGTCTCTTTGAGAAGTAGCACCATTTTCTTTTTTCATGTTGGATGTTTTTCATACCAGAGATTTTTTGCTACGGTTATTTGTAGTTCCCATAAGTTGTACGAATTTTTAAGACTTCTGCACTTTCGACAGAGTATCTAAAGTCATCCTTTTTCAAATGCATGCGCTCAGTTTTACTTTAGGAATTGCAAAAGTGCCATACCACTTACTACTCTGAATGGATCTCACTTTCTCCTGAAAAATATCTCGGTGAAGCGAAGAGTAAACCAAGAAGAAATGTTAGTTGCAAAACTGAGAGAGCAAAGAGCAGGGTGGCAGGCAGTAGAGCTCTAACTTTTGAGCAGGTTCTGAAAATCATCTCTTTGTCGTACTAGTGCAAGTTTTGTCGGCTACTTTGCTCCATTCGCCGTATTTTCTTGCATTACTGCAGAGTCTAAATCTGGGCACGTGTGTGTAAAGTCGGAGAAGTGAGATTGTGATGTGACTGTGAGCTCTCTGTCTCTGCTTGCTGCTCTCTTTTCTCGCAGCCACCGCAACACGACTTGACACACCGCAACACATTTTCCCAATCAAGCAGTGCAAATTTCTGAGGAAACTTTGCTCCTCAAGACGAGAATTCGCCAAGTCTCACGTTACTCCAGAGAAACCGTCGTGATTTTAAATTATTTCATGTACACTTATAAACTTGTAATACCACTGACTCTTGTCCGAATCCTGTTATAGCTACAAATTGCCCCATTTGCGACGGCTTTGGAAGGCAAATGTGTAACGGGGACAAATAATTTGAGCCATAAATTGGATTTAAGTTTTCAATTCCTTCTGTTCCTACTCCGACTCAACTAGATTGAATAAAACTGCACAGTTATCTAATTGTTATTGACGACATTGGAAATATAAGACCATGACGTGGGTAAATTCAGGGGATGCGAGTGTTGTCATCGTTATTTTGCTATTTTTATCATAAACTCCTGTTCTCAGTGTCACATCATAATTTTTCTGACGAGACTTGCACCACATTTTAAAACCTACACACTAAAAAAAAGTTTTTTAAAGGGGAAGCGAAATGAGAGAAAACCGTGTCATGATGACTCGTTGCAGTGCTGTGTGTCATACATGACTATAGTATATTTATGATAAAAAGAAATGCTTCGTTATGCAGACTATAATATGAGAAACTGCAGAGTGTAAACAAACCAACAACTTGATCCTTGGTTGTTTTCAATTTTCTTAAAATGAAGATTTCCTTTTATGTTCTTTCATAAAGCTACACATGTTCCATTTGTGCTGTGGAGTTTAGGCTCAAGATAGACATGGTAAAATATTCGTCAAAAGTGTCTATCATCAACAGCGGCTATATAAACATTATTTACATGTAATTTCTTTTTTGTCCTTTCATGACGCCTTTCATCTGTGATCTTGAGCCAAGTATAGACACACGGGGTCACTTTTCTCCGTTTTCATTGTCAGGAACTTGAGTACTCATAGTGATCTAACTTTTTGTTGAATCATAGCATACGGTACTGACAGGGAGCCTTTTTGAAATAAACACAGCCTATGCACAGGATATAATTCTGCAAGTTTCATTTATGTAAATATCATTTGTGATAATAAGTGCACTGAAATATAATATACGTATACTATATAGTCGTTCAATCCTTGGGAAGTTGAGCATTACCTGGAAAAATATTTGTATCTACATAGATATGTGACCTCAAACTTTAATGCATATTGCACAGCTAAAATATTTGTTTTTGTGAGTATGGAGAAATGTCAGAACGGATCTTTGTAAATAATCGGTGCGGTGTGGTTTGTAACCTGGAAAATCGACTGTCTATACACTATTGCAAGTGCACCTTTGACGCAAAAGTGCAATAAAACTTGGTACATACATAGGATTTATAGCTGAAATGCGACAAAAAGAAGTTGTAGAGTTAGACGAGGCGAATTCGCAGGGTATTTTGAGCTTCTCGCAGATACGAATACATTCTACTAATAGACTAGTTCATATAAACTACATTAGGCAAAACGACAGTAAAAAAGTGAAAGATTCCAGAGAGCGTTGATTTTAAGCAAACTACCCTCCGAGAGCATAGTAAAAAGAAGCCGAGAAATCGGGTCGTTAACTTTAGACGTGGAGTAAAAAAACCGAAGGGAAAAAAGTGGAAATAAAACTTGACCCAGTGCAGTATGGGTGAGACAAGTGAAAAGTCAGAGAGGAAGAAGCAAGTCCGGTGGGGCTCCAAAAGACACTTTATCAATAAGCTGAAGACATTCGTTGGACACCTTGGTCTATTCGCTTCGCTCATCATCTACACAGGAGCTGGTGCTTTGGTAAGCATGTTTTATGGGTTTTCTTGTGAAAGAAACGCATTTTCTCTTATATTTTTCCCACTTCCAAATTATTGTTATTACTTCCACTTTTATTGGAATGATCTGGTTATGAATAGTGTGGAGGATGCATATTTTTTGTGTGCTTGCAGTAGAAGCAGAAAATATAAGTTTCTTTATTGACTATGACGAATCCGATTGGGCGTCTTTGAATGAGGCTAAGTTTTTGCAGAAAATGCATCACGTCTAAATTACTAGTTTTCCTCTTTCCCTATGCACAGTCTGGGAAATATGCCCCCGTCATATCAACTTCAAATATACATTCACCAGCCGACACATTATCAATCTTGTACGAGAATTCCATGGTGAACATTCACCTAAACCTATGTAGTCTTCTGACTTGTCTCAGATCCCGTATTAAAAGACTATTCTCGAAAATACGGTCATTATTCCAATCTCAACATCTGTAAACTAGTGCTTACATTCAACTGTTAAGTTGGACAGCTTTCTTTAACATTGTTATTATTATTTCAGCTTCGCCAAAAGCCAATGCATAGTAGGGAAGGAGCAATCATGAATTTATGTCCAGTGATGTTTCCTGTCAGTCACAGAAGTTCATGTAATCATCATATGTACACCAAACCAACATAGCACATATGTAGAAAAAAATATTAGATTATGAGTTGGGAACTAGGCTAAAAGTCTTACCGATTTTCGACATCTCGCCTACAATATATGATGCCCGATAGTCAGTTGTTATGCAACTCTGAGAAATGATGTGAATATTGTATGTTTCAAACGCATATATTGTTTCATCATGAAAAGAGGAGAAAATAGAGAACGACTGGGTGTAACTGTTGGTACATTATGAGAGATGTAAATAGCTTTTTTACAGTCTTGTAAACGGCTTGCACTTACAGTCCCAATGTTTGAATGAAACAACTGCATCTGACTGAAAATGCTTTCCAACTGTATTTACTTTTCTTTCATTCCCATTCTATTTTCATTTTCAACTCGTTCGTCAGTTGGATGATGTGATGTGTAGACAATAATCATGCATTTAAGAATGTCTCTTCATATCTCAGGTCTTTGTTGTTTTTCTCAATGGGCACTAGGGAAAAACGACCGACGTTTCACACATGGGAACCTTTCACTTCTTATATAAATGTTCCTAGTGTTGTTCTTCCACTCTTGGGCATTACTTTGTGAGTGTTATCCAGAATGAGTTGACAATCTTCCAGAGTTTTTATTAAAAGAATTCACTTGGCTATCTCTCCATGTGCGTAATGAATCTGCTGGATTTCCATAGACGATATGAGATGTTTTTCCCGAGAAGAAAATCTGTGCAATAGTCAGTGCAAACCATATACGAATCTTTTACTGACCGCTTTTCACGTGCTAATGCTTGTTTCATCTTACCGAGACGGAAATTTGTGAAAAGGGAAGGCGTGTTTTACAATATTCTGACTATGAGTTATTGGCAAAACATGTGAGAGTGTGATCTTTTTTATTCCATCTTCCCTCGCTGTCGTATACAATTCCAGCGGAAAAGTTAGCCCTTTCTTAAGATTTTGTCTTTACTCCACCATACGTCGCATTCGCTGTATACGAGTAACTGCATAATAAGTGTATAAATAAGTAAGTATGCAGGCTAACTGCATAACGTATAAAATTTATGCTTAATATTTACCGTTTTGAGGATACAGCAGTAATACATCATTGAAACTGTCGTCGCCTGCTTTTTGCCCTGGTTTTGTTCCTTTTTAGTCAATGTGGGGAGGAAAGTGTGGCGTGTGGGACACAATGCAAGGCCTTACACTTACTACTTTATATGAGTAGCGAATTCAGGATCAGAGACAGGAGAGCGTCTTGATTTAAGGCCAAGAGAATCAGTTCTTTCTCCTTATTACTGTTGTTATTAATATAACCCTCGAACACACTCTCTTCAACTATGATCAGCTTGCTGGAGAAAAAAATAAGGAAATAGAAAAGATTTTTTAGCCTCACTCTTGTGTATTTTTTCCCGTTACACTTACTTATATTACTGTGGAAGGACGTGATCCGCATTGCGAAATTAAAATAAAAATTCATACAAAAACTCTGGAAAGAACAGCCACAGACTGGAAGTTTTACATGGAGAAAAATGTGCTCTGGGTAAAGCCCCGAGCCTGTTTTCTATTTCGTTATCTGGAGGGAAAGGACTTAACTAGCTGGTTTGGTGTTTGGTACCTTGGGAAAGTTTGATCATTCCTCAGCGGATAGTCGTCCAGCGGTAAGTGTAAGCTTGAGTAGGGTCACCCCCATTCTAGTGGTTTGTTGGAAGGGTTTACCCTGTAGTCAGTAATTAAAAAATATGTCATATGTGTTGGATAGTATAATTGTGAGCAATAATCAAGAGCTGATGGTGGCTATAAGTGCTTTTTTGCCCTCGTAAATTTCTCCCTTGTACAGAACCGCTAGAGCATATTACATTTAGCAATTTTTTTCAGGTTTGATAACGATGAAGTTCAGCAGCTACCTGAAATATTTCTCTTCAAATGACGGAAGAGGATTAATGACTCGTACGTTTATAGAAAAAAGTGGCAATGAGTATCCCATACAATATTAAAGACACCATATATTAGGTATTATAGTATGGATATAAGTCAGACAGCCTACACGTACAAAATGTACATCTTTTTTTCGTGTGAAAGCAACAATTTGACTTTTAAAGGTTATCCTTATCATTTGGGAAAAGGTACATTGAAGGATTAAAGAGAGAAAGTATATATCTTGTGTCTAGTCTTGACATTTCTAGTCTAGAAGCAGTGATAGTTTGAAAAAATACCGTCATCAGTAAAAGGGGCCACACACGATAAAAGTATGTATCGTCTACTTTCATTTATTGGCAAGAGGATGTAGAAGTTATCCTTATCCTTACACTGCGTGTGGATATCGCTAATGGGGTCAATAATTGCTTTTCTCCCTGATGTAATATGGATGCTTCTCTTTTCTATATAGCATAATGGAAGCAATTCTTGTCGGCACTAATCGAGTGTCTCTATGGAACAAGATTTACGGCTATTATAACCTCATTGAAGGGTCAGTGAAAAATAAGTGCCCTAGCAGCTCTCCAAGTGAACTTATAGACTGTTTGCACCACCACTCTTTCACTCTTTTCTCTTTGGCTTTTCCACTTGTTCAGGTTTTTTGGAATTATCATTATCTTTACTACATAAGCAGACTTTTGCAAGCAATGTGCTCTACTGTTACATAACACTGGTGAATGTACTATATCGTGCTGATCCTGATCCAGGTCGTTCAACATAACAAGACCACATTTGGAAGTCATGTCACGAATTTTTCCACTGTGTTTCCTCCTACTTCTTTTTTCCTGACAATCAGATATTCCTTCTTCCGAAAGAAGAAAAACCCCTGGCTTGCTGCATTGCACTACCGGTTTTCTCCCGTGGTCTACTACGGCAACTTTTTACATGTGTGTGCTAATGTGTTTACGTGAAAACACTTAGGAACATCTTTTCGCATGATTTGGCCCGTTGTAAGAACCGTGCGAAATGAATTTTTCCCTTTTTCCTGCTCCCGATGTACAATCCCATGCCCCGATTTCATTCAAGTATCCGACTTCTTTTTTATTTCCGCCTGTGCTCACCCTACACATTCAACTTGAGACTTTTTTTTAGGCTTGTCGTATGAAAAGATTTAGAATAAAAATAATTTCAAGATGTGCTTTCCGCTTCAAATAGTATGTACGTAATTTAATTTACTCTGTGTACTGCACATACCAGGGTACATCATCGATAACTATATTCTTACACATGTATGGTCACATGTGGAAGCTGAATCTGAATTCGAATGTATGAAATCATTGGTGTATTACACATACGCGTAGATGAAACTATAGTCGGCTGCAAACAGAATTTCCCATGAGACGTAAAACTAGGCATTATCCGAGAAAAGAGAGAAACAGGCGAAAATAAAATCTGCACATTTCATGTAAACACAACGTCAGCGAAATATAAACGTTATTTTCTCCTCTGCTCTCTTCACAGAGTCAGAGATCAAGCTTGATATCGTAAGGGTTATAGGCGGCCAACAATTGTCTAGAATCCCAAGAGTCAAAATTATTTTGAAATATCTCTGAAGAAGTTTATGATGCCAGGGAATAACTTGATACATTCTGAATGACTGCGTAAATATGTCATTTGTCGACAACGACCTACTCAGATTTACACTTGTTCACACTGAATACCAACTGGGCGAAATTACAGATTTATATAGTATATTGTTATAATGAATCATGTGCAACCTTCTCAGAAATTATTGTAAGCTTTGACAATGAGACTTAATTGCAAGTTGAGTCGTTTATCTACAATGACAGATATATATTAGTGTTGTGCGCTGTTGCATTTCATTAGGAGTCGAATGGCATGCTCAGATTATTCCCAATCCTAATTAAAACAAAGCAGAAGTAAGTCCCAGTCCTATCAACTAAGCTAAATCGAGAACCACATTGATTTAAACTAGTCATACCTTACCCTTAATGGTAAATGTTATTAGAATAGCTTCTGTACTAAATTTTGTCCTTAATTTGTTTACTAAATCGCGCAAACTACAAATAATTTCAGCAAAATAATTCTTCAGAGATTCCCCGTAACGAGAACAAAATGTTAAAAGGGTAAAATTAGTCGAGACTCTGAGAAGTCTACGTTCAGAAACGGATACAGTTTCAGACCAGAAAATGCATAGTGCCATGATGAAATACTCTTCACAATGATGAATGAGGCGTCATAATTAACAGATTTGTATAATCACCACTTTCTTCCAAAGGAATTACAAACTTTGCCCTCAATATAATTTACGAAATTCTACTCCGATAATCTCTTACAGGAGTTGTGAATAAGTATAAGGTACGTATATGCAGTCACAGTTGAAGAATGTCAAGATGCACTGAAAAAATCACGTTTTCCCACTCCATTGTCAGGAAATAAACATGATACAAGACATACACATGTGGTCATTTCATTTGCATGAGAGTGAGGAGAATTGCCAATGGAGCAGTGCATCTTTTTCACAGCTGTCTTGGGGCAATTCGAGCATATAATGTTTCGAGTCACAAGGAAGTGTATGACATTACTAGATGGTTTGCAAAATGAGCCAGTGCAAAATGTAATATTAAAGCCAGCATGATGTAAGGAATGATGACACCATTCCCATCCAACTTACTGATTTCACGTTCTAATTCCAAGCTAGGATTCACCAAGAAGTACAAAGCAATGTTACCGGAACAGAAACAGAGAAGGATTGTTAACGGGGTGCGACTTGGAACGGTACGAAAGAATGTTTCTCCAAATCAGGAACTATGCATTCTCCACAATGCGTCAACCAGCAATTCCGACAGTCATTCATATACAAGCATTCCTGCAGCTCCACTTAAGAAAGGAAGTTGAAAGAACTTGTGTAAGTTAAAAGGAAAGTGTCCCATCTCCATGGATTAAGATTTTGAGAAATACAAGTTTTTCATTTCTGCATGCCCTTTGAAACTTACATGACCTGTGATAAAGGAGGAGTAAATTAAGACTGTTAAATTAAAACTTTCCTGTAGGTAAAACTTTGTACATACAACTTAAGACGTGTCAAGCACATGTGATTCCTAAATTGCGAGTTCCAATTTATTTTTAAAAAATGCACTAATTCCAATAGGTAATGAATCTAAAACATTTTGAAAGAAGAAAAGAGTGTGTATATAACAAGTCCTACAAGATTACAAGTTTTATCTAACCAAAACTTATTATCTGACACAGTTTCTTAAGAGTTAGCTAGTCGAGTAAGCCTCTTCATCAGTTATCTTATGTCTGTTGTTAATATCTGATAATTAGAAACTTGCAAACGCCTCCGCATTTCTACATTATCGACTAGATCTATATTAGGCGTTCAAAATGTGTTCTCAATGAATGAAAGTAACTCTTTTGCCGCTATTGGTGTTTAGACTACAAACCAGACAGCCAATATATATTTCTCCATGGAGTGGTTTGGTTCCCATCCAGTTGGTTAGTTTGACTTGGAAGGATGAAATGTGATCTGGGTTGCACTGACTATAACCTAACAATATGATTCTCTAGCTGGTTATTAATCCTTTTGCATGATATGCTGACAAGCTCTGCAATGCAATGTTTTACAAAGATAATACCTCTGAGGCTTCCCAGTTGTGGTTTGTTTCTCCTGATTCGGCGAGATACGATTTCTGCGTGCATTTTTTTGCCAGCTATACTCAGAGAAAGATACTTGTAAGCATTTATTCTTATATATTATGGAATTTCCTGCTATTTAGGGAGGGCTCACAACCATACATTTTTATGATGAACATCGTTTTATGCGGCATGAGTATTACCAGGAAAGCTTATCGCTTATTAGAGCATATACACCGAGAAAACGGCACCCACATCGCTGCTGATTCTCCTTGATTCGATGCTTTTGAATAAGAATACATTGTGCATCTCTCTGCAAGCATGCAACTGATAGTTTTTAACATTATCTTTCAAGAACAAATGCACGAGCGACTGACTCTGTAGTCATATCATAGTTGAGAAAAACCTCTCGAATTACGGTCTGTACGCTGTGCACCTTCCAAGAAACACATCTCACCATCAGACGGCTCATGCACTATGTATGCAAAAGAGAAAAGCCTCTTCTGAGTGTCGTAAAAGTGCCGAATAACAACAGCGGGATGGCAAACATTATCACAAAGTCGCCAAACCTGCTCAGAAAGTAAGTCGAGCGTATATTCATGCAAACAAAGTAAGGCTTGCCATGTTTCACCACTGTGTGTATATGGTAATTTTAGAAAGAACAAAAATAACTTGTATTCTACGAGGTTTCGCGTGTGCAATAAAGCTCTTTAGGCTCTGACATTCATTTCCAAATATTCTGCATCGGAAACTAATCTTTTTGTATGTGATACGACGGAAGGAAGTGCAAAATATGCATAACACATACTTTGTCGGGTTGTTACTAGTTAGTTAAGGGAATGAAAGAGGAGAGGCATATACCTGCTTCGACACTTGTGCCAGAAGAGACAACATTATGTGAATTCTGATATTTTTGACCTGAGCTCTTTCCAAAGCGGAAAGAAAGTTGGGATAGGAAATGAATTATTAGTATAGAGCTCAAATTCGTACAAGTTAGTGTCAAGCGTTTTGAAATCAATACCACGCCTTGTGAGCAATGCCAAGATGATCAGTTGGTGAAAGATGAAATTTCATATTAGTCTTATATACCGAGTTAGGTCTAGATGTATTTATAGTTTATATTCAAGTTTCGAGCATAAATAGACGTTATGTTTTCACTAACCTTGCATTTTTCCCAATCAAAAGTAAATAGCGTACTAAAAAGCTTATTTTTGCATGCAAAGAGAGAGAAAAGCAAATGGAAACAAGGACGAAAAATGGAATAAACTTTGCAAGAATGATGAACAACTGTAATCATCGTTAAGAATGTATGTATACATGCAAAATTTTAGAAATCCCCAATTTAGTAAGGTTATTATGACAATTGCAAATGCCACAAGGGCATTTTGCAGATAGCTATATTCAAAAAAGGAGTAAATTGAAAAGGGAAACGTACACAATCTAAAGCATGCATTCCAACCCATTTTCATTTACCAACTGTAGAAATTCATACGAAAACATAAGGATCTTTCCACATTGTGCGTTGATTGCAAACCATGAAAAAACGAATTTATATCGCACAAGCCCAGTCACACACAAACAGCCAGTTGCTCCTTTAACACTTTCTACAGAAATAAAGCAATATGTACTGATGCGGAAAAGAACTTTAATGGGAAATTCCTTAATACACGACGAGAGTATTAGTAAGGGAGTCAAGCTGTAGCTTTTGCAACAACCTCAATTCCTCTTTCACTGCTAAATCTAAACATGCACGTTACACTTGTACAGTGCACACAGTATAAAAAAATGTGAAGAGCTATTGTTCCATGTGACAAACAACAGACATTTCTAAGATGTAAGAGATCCCGTACCGTGCAACAGCCTTAACGAGACGTAAAGATGTGAAGTAATAACATATCCGCCTAGTGCTACCATGAATTTCCCTTCTCACCTTAAAAGTGAATGATGATCAGGGGTAAATGGGCAAAATACAAGTTCTCTTTGCCAGTTTCCCCTTTTAATACGGTAGGAAAAATAAGACGAGACTTTACTCAGGTAAAAACTCATGCATTATGCTTTTTCCAGTTGTAACCGTATTTAGAGATGTAATTGGATGTGAAATGTAGATAGGCGGCGAGCATACATAACTTCTTGTACATTAATGAGCAGGAATCCGGAATCTTGAGACTTTTATTTGGCATAACCACAAGTCCTGCCGTGTGTGCACTATGTATTAACTAACTTCATACTTTAAAGGAGAAGAAGAGACACTTCAAGAGACTGGAATGGTGTCACTCTAATTCATTATTAATATTTGTAGTTTCCGCTCCCTTTCTTTTCCTACAATTGAACGTAATTAGACATTGTTATGCAGGACGATACAAATGACAAACTGCTGTCACGATGTTCTTTTTCGGGTAGGTCTGGTATCATCCTGATTCCAAATTACCACTAGAGAGTATGGCTAATGTTTCTTCTGCAAGGAAAGGGGTCCTTAATATTGTTTTGGAATAATAATGTACCTTACACGTGGTTAATTTTCTGAGCTTGTGAGGTTCTTAATCTCGTTTGATGCTATCACTGTGTTGTGCAGGGAATTTTTTTTCTCGATTCCATTGTGGAAGGCATGCATTTCATGCATATTGTGCTTTCTCTTACACTTATGTTTGAAACACGTAAAGTATATTTATGGGTTTTACGGTGCAATAAAATGTTACTTGCGAGTGCAATGAAGTTGCCCGTATATCATAATATAGTTTTTTCCGCAAACTTACTTTTTTGTACAAGAAGTATTCACGGTTTGTAACAAAAAGTGTACAAGTTTATTACAAGACGTGTAAAATCCTAATCGAGACGTTTCAAGGTTTCAAGAAATTGTGTACGTTGGAAATTGCATAAAAAATAAGATTGACGGAAATTTTTTATAGCCAAAGTCAAAACACAAGTTAAGTTGATCTTTGAACTAATCCTTCCTCTTTGGCATTTGCTTTCGCTCTCTCTCTTTCTCTAAAGGGTTGTATTACCGCTTAAAATGACTTACCATTTTATTTTCTGACTTTTTTCATTTGGAAAGTGTTGGAGCATCATGGTTCCCTTCAAAGAGCTATCTGAAAAGTTTGGTGGGAAACTTAAGCAACTTTATAACTGTATATAAATAATCCATTCTTCATTTTCTGGTGTTATTGTAATAATACTTTGACACATGCATAAGGATCTAACTACCCGAAGAATCATTTTAGTCATATATGGCTATAGCATATAAACTAGGTATTTTTACGAATATACCTATACCTTCTGCTCCAGTCATCAAATATATACTATAAAGTCATACTGGCATAGATATTCTTTGAGTTGCCATAAAGTTGTTTTCCTAAATGTATTTAACTAGCTAATATAAAGCAAGGGATGCAAACATTAAATCGAAGAATATACTGCTGATTGATTGCTAGTTTCTGCTACTAGAGAAGTATATTTATGTGGAGAGAATTTAAGGCCAAAAGTGGGATTAAAGTCTGGTCGTAGTTGATTTTCAAAATATCTAGGTCATTGGAACGCTGATAATATAATATGCAGTTTGCCATTGCCATTGCATGATGATTGCCATTACCAAAGAATAAAACACGGAAATACTTCCGTACAACATAACATTTTGAGTGTATCACATAACATTCCAATAGGACTTCACTATTGCATGCAACTTTCTGACGGTTTTATTTTAGCTTACAAGACAAAAAATTATTGTTGAATTAGTTGCTCTCAAACTGTGAGCCCTATATTATACGTGTATGTTTTGAAGAAAAATTCTAGCCGCAGTTCTTAAAAAGTTAGCCTATTAATGAATTTTATCTTATATGCAACGAAGTAAACCACCGTTAGCGTCACGTTGATATGGAAAAGCCATTATATCAATGTAGTCATATTTTCAGGCAGTGATGTGGAACTCACAGCGTGGTACCTTATGGAAATAATATAGCTGTGGTTGCACTCATTTCTATTAAATGTGTGCCAGGTTGCCAAGCATATCTTGTACTAGCTGGACGATTGCAATTATACAAATGGTGATAGCACAGTTATGATATGGGACCAAGAAAAAGAATTAAAATGCTAGTGGGGCTCCTATCGGAGTGATTTTTCGGAGGAAAATCATTGTGTATATTACGTTTACTCATATGCCTATACTCTCTTACCAAGAGACTGCAACAGATTATCGTTTTGAATAGCGTGACAATAATAGCGATTTTCATGGCACACGAGAAATATTTCCAAAACTTTTTCCTTCTTGATGACAAAAGTGGAAAACACATGCAGTGTTGAAAGGAAAAGTATGAAAGCTTACACTATATAAATAAGCGTGACTACGCTCTTCTGGGAATTCTTGGTCAGTTTGCCATTATGAACATTCGTTGTTGTACGACTCTTTGAAAGCTGCTTCTTGTTACGAGGAAATAAATATGCCCACTCATTAATAACACGAAGTTCCATTGAGAAGTTTTTGGAAAAGATTACAATGCGGGGAAGACAAGGAGTCAGTTAACCGTTTTGAATAGAAATATTTCCTGAGCTAGGACCCTTTCTGCATACTAATTTCCCTCATGGTTTTATAGCCGTTATGTAATCTGTTGATTGTAAAGTGATTTTCCGTTTCTTTTCCCACTGAGAATACTCAAATTATAAATATATTCACAGCTTCTCGTTGGCTCAATGTTAGTAATTTAAAGCAACATGCATGAAACTGAGGGGAGTAGCTGGGTAGGTAGGCAATAATATGTTCAGCTACATAATAATTAGCGTGGCTGAAATGACTGAATCGTTAGGGGAGGTCACTAACATATATTTCAATTCGAGTAACCACCATTAAAGCAACTTGCCAACTATTTCCGTCCAAACGTGCATAATCACAGCACGATGTTGAGCATGCATCACACATTTCCAATACACTCTTGTACATGTTTAGTCCACCTTTCTATTGAGTTCGAATGATGGGGTCGCATACTTAGCAAAGATTTCCGGCTTACGTGCAAATGTCCATTCAAACTAGGTGAAACTAATGGCTCTGTTAATTGCAAAAGCAGACTTCATTAGTTGTGAACGGATATCGCTTTTGGTGTTGATATATTTTTCAAAGGGTCTAGCAGACTCTAAGGAGCTACAAACATGGCAAGTGAAGTGAAGCTAATATGGCAGGAAAACAAGCCTTTCCACGCTGACAAATCTATGACCTACATAACCAGGCTAAAATTTACATAAAACAGTAACCAAATTGGAAAATGTAGGATAGGCTATAGTATGGAATTCACTAAATCTAAATGAAAATGAGCTGTGAGCTATCTTTCATCTTTGCTTGGTTCGAGGCCACAGGGAAATGAAATTGATTCATTGATTATGATGATTGTGATGAACATCATTCATACATGCTCGCCATCGAGATGAATAGGGGGTATTATGCAAAGTGAAAGTATTGTGGGTGACGCCCTTCCTATTCCCTGCTTGTACGCTTGCTTCCACTTGTGCATCCAAAGGTGAATTCTGCAATGGCACACAAAAGTCAAACAAAGAATTGCATTTCAGAGGTAATACCATTGACTCAAGTGATCTCAGATGGAATGGCAAATGAGTTTCAATGATCGTCCCGAATGAGATGAACGACCCGACATAGAGATTCGCTTAAAATAGTACGCTTTTTATCTTCTTCCTATAAACTTTACTGAACTCCACCTGAATTAAGTATTTCACCGTATGGGCATAACTGGGGAAAATAAGTTATTAGGAATTATCCATAACTGTTTTTTGGTTTCTCTTGAAGGCTTAACGAGTGATATTAATAATTTCCATGAACACGGGAAGAGTTGTCAGAGATATCTGGTAATTTCTTCTTTTCGGAAACCATAACACAGAGTCACGCATCAAGAGTGATTAATGTGCAATATCTATTAGAAACATTTGTTTATAACACATAATTCCTAGCTTGGAAATTGCTATATTTCACTAGTAAAAAGGGCAATTTATTTAAGTTAGTATGTGTGAAATTTTTCAACCCTCTGTGGCACATTAGACAAACGTATTCAATTAAAGATTCTAGCATAAATGTGTTATGTTATGAGCTATATATGGATTCACTTCCGGTAATCCCTTACTCTCGGAGTATAAATTTTACAGCCCTCTTTCCTCTCTCGATTTTAATGGGAAACTGAGCCGAGTCATTTGTCAAACGTTTATGAAGCCAAGTTTCATAAACATCTTGTTCTGGCAAGAGACATGAAAAATGTTTTGAGATCGTACAGAGGGAAACTCCTGGAAGCAAGACGTGTACATATCTCTCTCAACATCCAATCTACATTTTGCTACTGTACACATCTAAAAAAATTGCCGGAGTTTTTCCTCTCACTCCAGAAGGGAGAAAAGAAGACGCGCTGTAATGCAAGACATTTACAACTAACAACAGACACAACAAGCTTGCAGCGAGTGGAGTAGTGGAAAGATGCAAAGTTTTGAGGGAAGCCGTTAAGGATTGCAGTGCACACAAATGTTGTTGCTGATGCTGTTGCGGCTGGATGTTCTGGAATAGATCCAAGATGTTTTAATGTCGTTCATTACTGCCATTACAACAATCTGTATCATTACTCAAGAAAGTCTTGAGAGATATCTGTATGTTTTTTCCCTTCCTCTCGGCAACTCTCATCTTGGCTTCTTTTCCTTGTAATCCCAACGATTACCATCAGAAAGCCCCAGATGAAAAGGAAAGGTCGGCCCTTTTGTCCTCATCGGATGAAAGCATGGTTTTCGTTAAAAAAACGACTTTTAATGCAAAAATTTTTTTCACTCTTCTTACGTCATACGTACCATCATGCGTGCTCTTTGCATTCACGTTTCGTCTCTCTCATACTGCGTTCTCTCACCATGAGTGAAGTGATGATGTGTTCACTGCACTGTCTTACGCATACACACATTCCTCTTTGTAAAAATCCCACTATCAAATTCAAGATTATCTTTTTCCGGGTAGACTTGCCAAAAGAAAACTATTCTGATGGAACAAACTTCTAGATTATATTTCAGACTTTGGGCTATGATACGCAACTTGATAGTGCACAAAGAAATGCACCTCGATGACAGCTAATCGATATATGTAACATGTAACGTAGAAGATGTAACATTTCGTCGTCAGATATACAATAGACGTATTGTTGCCGCTTAATACTTAACTATCGTATTGAATTATAGTCAATAATATGTACTACCAGGCAAGCCCGCCTTTGATTAGCTACTCCATTATGACCATGGTGAAATGTGTACAAGATGACTAGGAGCACTCAACTAGACTGACTCTAGTATGAGTTGTATGAGTAAATATTTACGTGAAAGATAGACCGTAAAAAATTTGATTTGCTATTTTATTACTTGCAGGTGTTCCAGAAACTAGAGTATCCCGAAGAAATTGAGAAAATGACGTTCCTTCAGAAGCTTCTCTCTGATGGTCGGTCCAACTTCACAAAAGCCGTGTTAAGTAACTCTCATAGTGTAAGTGAATTTTGTGTTGTGTTGCACTACACTTAATTAAGTTCTTTTTATCATGATCATTCGCCTTTCCTACTAACCCCGTTACTTGTTTTGAATGCAACGTTATGTGAAATCTCAGCTGCAGGAAACAAATGAAATATGAATCTAGTGCACTTTCCTTGTCGAGTAAAAGTAAAAGTACACAAAAAAGGAATGTCCTTTATACTTCTTTAGTTCTTTTCTGCTCAATGTATCAAAAGTAATTAATCAAGTTCATAAGGGAAGTTCATTCATTTACTAAAATTTCAGAGGTTCTTTTATGCACGAGAAAGTCATTATTTTGCAGTGACAGGCTTTTGTTCTTGCAATTAACTTAGAAAGCAAAACTTCATGTTTCAGCTGCATTACATTGTTGAATAGTGAATTTTTTTATCAGATCAAATCAACAAGAGTTTCCTATTTTAATCCAACTTTGGAGGTATTGGACTTCACATTTTTTGCTAGTTTTTACAGCCTTACAATATGAGTGGGGTATTGGTCGTAAGAAAGGTCTTTTTTTCTTTCGTAGCTCATAGAAATGGGTTGTAAAAATTTTACGTGTGATAAGGCAAAATTCCAGATAGTTTATTACTTCTACTAGCTATGACATAATAGTTCAGATCGGACCATGTGGGAATATAAAGCTATAGTAGTTGGTAATACATTCTGCAAACAAAAATATTCACTTACACATACGCACATAAACCTAGTTAAAATACTCGAAAACTTCAACTCCCATACTTTCCGATGGTATATGGACGACGGTGAGTGTGAACGTTACAGAGTGGAAATGAAAAGCATGGGAACCTCCTTAGTTACGGGATAACTTTTGCCCACGGCAGACTGACTGAGCACACGTTATGGCCGCAGAACTATGCTCACTTTTGGGATAGAGCTGCACACAGACTTCTAAATGACCTGATTGCGCTACATTTGAACGACCACAAGTAAAGTTTTCCTCGGTGTACATAAAATTTCATCCATTAACATTTTTAGAGATTTGGCATGGATTATCTAGAATGATTTAATGTACTACTATTCCATTTGGAATTATGTTTTAAAAAAGTTGAAAGTTTTTCCTCATCCAAAGTAAAGCGCAGTAATAGGCTGTAACACTGATATATTCATATTATTATGAACGCGCTCACAAGTGTGCAATGAAAATTTGAAGGCTCTGGAGAACACTTTTTATATCTTGTGAAAATATGCATGTATTGGGCAATAAGAAGGAACCCTGCGGATCCGTGAGCGTAAAAACTGCAACAAAAGAGATTATGATGTTGATATAAATTGTAGCCGGATGCCCTTAATTATACACTTGCCACTGCCCTCCTAAAATATGAAGAGATTATAGACCAAGTGGCCTCTGAAGGGATGTCTGTGGTTACTCCAGAAATCAAATCTGACTGGGACTACATTCAATCTGCCTTTTTTGCCTCGACTGTGCTTACAACGATAGGTGAGTTCATGTACTTTGCGCTGCTCATTGTCAACTATCTCTGTACTTAAGGTTGACCTTTGTGAACTTCTTCGGCACTTTTCATGATCGGTGTACGGCAGTATTTATTAATATTTGTTCCTCTTTCAAGCGGTTAAGTGTCGAAAAGCTTTTATTTAATTCGGCAAGACTAATCGTCATCATGGAAGAAGACCCTCCTCCTCGGTTTCTCTTTTGTTCAATATAATAATGAACAATTTGATAGAATAATATGGAAAACTTAAAGTTATTAGCTCGGCTGGCTCGGCATGAATCCAAAATGTTGGCAGAGGTTAATATTTCCGCGCAAAAAGACTTTGGCACACAATCGGATCCATTGTATAATTAACAAGCGGTATATTACATAATATGAAAATAAACTGGAAACAGGGAATCGCTTAATCATTCTTTGAGGTTTGGCTACATGAGAAGAAAGGAATTATTTGTAATCCTCATTCACAGTAAATTACCATAATAAATGAAAAGCAATAACAGCTGGCGACAAATATTCCGTGCACTAGATTACATCCAGTGAACAAAATATTTGGCAAACAACGGAGTTCTAGGGGCATGCGAAAAACGACAATTATTATTTATTATTGTAGTATTAAAAGCATGATCGAAGGACTGTTAAAATGCAAGGTTTGGGTAGCAACATGCCTAAATGTAGCTTTCTTCGTGAAATTGTTCCATTTGCTTTCTTATTGCTATGCATATTACCTTCGTTAAGAGGAAACATGGTAAAATATAATGGCCAACAAGATGCTGAAAACTCATAAAAACTGCAAATGAATGTAGTAAAACGCCTCCGTTTTCATTCAACTCAGAATAAAAGGGAATTTCACGTAGTTGCGATTGTTGGGCTAAAGGTGTGTTTCGGCTTCACACGTAGCAATCACGCGAATTGTACTCGCCAAAGTGGCGAATTGTGGTGAAAGGGGGAGAAAAGTAAGTCATTTAATGACACAAGAAACACAAAACTTGACAAATTGTCCTATGACATGAAACTAAATGCTAAATACAAGTAAGGCTATGAGTAACAAACATAACACTGATACACCAAATTAGAGTTTCTGTGTGCAATAATTGCCTTTCTTCCTTTGCCCCACGTTGATCATCGACAGCACTTTGAAAAGTCAAGTGAAAGTTTGCACTGTCGCCACACAAGAAACTTTGAGCGTTTGCAAAAAACATATCATTTGCCAAACTGCGTACATTTTAGTAAGCAAACTTGGTGGTCATTTGGTATTTATTTTGTGAACTAAAAAAGTCACTTTGTTTTCTCTTTGTGTGGCATATGTACGAATAATGTATAGTTCTTGACGACGCTCCTTTTTCCTTATTGTTTTTTCGTTTTCCTGAGTTTTAAGCTAACTCAAGCCAATGCGGTGTTTGGCGTTTAACTTTTTCTCATGCGTAGCTTCAATTTTGGCTGAAGTCTCTTCTCCATGCCTTACGTCTTGTCGCAATGCTACCCGTCCGCTTTCTTACTTGTTATGCATAATTTCATCAACACTGTCCGAAGGGACTCATTTTCTTGGACTCATTTCATGCATGCCTGCTTTTATTCTATGTATGATATCGTGTGATGTGCTACTGTGCCAGTGTTCTTTGGGGCTCGAGCTGCTCCTTCTAACTCGAGGCTTTCTCTCACTTAATTTAATCTTTATTCTACTTTCTAACTGCAGTGGTTGCAAAAGAGCAATCTGCAACATGGTTTGTGTATGGAATTTCGATTAATAATTCTACTTGCCGTTTGTTTTCTGACAGAAGAAAAATAATTTTTGTGATAATCGCTTTAGTGATGCAGCTTGTGTTGCACTGGGCATGGTGGTGGGTGATGTTCATGCATGTATAAGAAAATTACCTAAGACGCTTATCCGTAGCTCCGTGGCATATTGTGTAATTTTACGGACACAATTCTGCGACCTGCTCTATGCTAGGACACATGATATCTGTAAACTAGGGACCAGATGATCTTTTTGAAACAAGTGCTGTCTATTTGAACTGAAAGATTTTCATCGCATCGCCTATTCACCCCATCATACATGTCATAGTCATATTGATAGTACTGCATCATATATAAGTACTACTGCATACGAACGAGGGGTGCTTGCAAAGTGGATATATAATGTGATTTTTTTTTGTATACGTATTTCGCATCTCTGCCAAAGTACACACGCTGAGGATTTTCTTTTGACATAATGTTTGTTTTTTCTGTGTTTCTCGATGTACAGGTTATGGGAACATGGCTCCACGAACTTTCTGCTGTGTCTTCGTCCTACAAGAGTTTCCGGAAGCACTTTCCAAAAAAACTCACCACTAAGTCTTCCAAACTAAGTAAAAAATTTGGTATGCAAACTCCGCATGTTACGCGCTACTGCTTTCTATCGTTGTTTACTAGTTGTATATTATACTTACTTACTCTTACCAATATTATTCTCCTTCCAGCAAAATTCATGCAGTGTTTCCGTTTTAAATATTTGGCTTCAAATTAGTTGATACTTATCCAAGAACGGTTAGGTTTCCTCTAAATTTCTTCTTTTTCCCAAAAAGAATAAGAATTTCGCGAAATTAATGAATTGAGGAAGAGATTTCTTTCTGGATTAAAACCCTGCTTTTCTTGTTGTACTCCGATTTCAACTACTCGCGTAGAAAATAAACGTTACTAAGACGTCGTACAAGGCATTGTTATCTTCCATGTATAGAAATTACATGACCTTCACCTTTGGGATTCCTATATTCAAATATTCTCACAAGATCCATTGCGTTAGATCCCCATCCTACATACAGACTTGTAGCGTTATATATATCATGTAATTATAACTATAATCATACACAGTGACTGAACTTCCAAGTACTTACTTTGGAGTGACATCACCCGATTACTACGATGGAGGACAACTACCCTGCAAGTTAGAGAAACTTGATTTGGGGATATATAGTAGTACATATTATGATAGGCTATTACACTCTATGTATAACTTGCATTCATAAAATGCTCTGGTGTGCTCGATGGCCTGCCCACTATTATCATTCGGATCTTCACAGAACTTCTTATACTTCCTTTACCCTAAATCTGCTCTTTCTTCCTTGTCACATTTTCTCCTCAACTTACTTCAACATTCTTTTTTATGACGGACCATATTTTCATGGCTCAAGTGCACGTCTCCAGTCTATAGTCTATTACGACAATTGTCAAAGTAAAGTCATTGCATGTGAATGCAAAGGGCGAATGTTTGCAAGAGTATTTTGGCGCACTACTCCCTACATGACTACATATGATTGCAGTGGACAAATTGTGTGCAATACGGTGAGGGTGAGTAGTTGTGTTTCAAGGTTCAATGAATGCCATTTTTTGCCTGGTTCCGTCCATCACAGAATTTGTAATATACTAGAATTTCACATACATTTTTTCATATTGAAATTCATCTTGAAGAATAATGTACAAATTTTATATTCGGGTCAGCAGTAAAATGAACAATTCTACATTTCGAATAAATTGCTCTCAATAACTCTATATTTTGGCTAATAAAGTCACTGTGAGAAGTGATGCATGGATTAAATATTTTAAACTTGTCAGATCCTCCAAGAGATTGCAAAGGTATTTTATTTTTACGTTCCTCTGACGAACAAAAACTTTCTTGACCGAGGCATGATTTTATGACACATCTATCTCAGTAGATTGAAACTGGAATAAAAAGATTTTTCTAGGTCAAGTGTAAGGCTATAATAAAATTATAGTATGGTTGCAATTTTAGAGTAACCGATTACATATCTGGTATATATGTACGACTTCATATAATCTTGGCTTTGAACATTACGCCGACAAATTTAGAATGAATAACTTCTCTGTCCTTTCCTACATTTCTATTTCTTAAACCATTATACTGTTCTTTGTAGCAAAGCGGAAAGCCAAAAGGAAATATAGGAAGCCTTCTATTTCAACGTGATTCTTGGTTTTATTTTCAAACCAAGCAATTGTAAGCTAGTTGTACTAGATTTCATTTTTTATTTCTTTACGTCGCTACTCTATACGCTGTCGCTCATAAACTATGGTGTGGCAAATGTCTTTAAAAGTATGTTATATATCGGTGGACTTTTTATTTATTTAGTTTAATCCTATGTAAGAAATATTTTTATATGTTATGTAGATAAAGCTACTTGGTTGCCGCGTCGTACAGCTATATTCAATACTGCAAAAGTTTGTATTTTTAAAGCTTCATCATGTTCCGGCCAAAAGCTGGCATTTTAATTGCCATTTTGGTGTTTGTTCTCTGTATTCCTGTATGTATATGTATATATCTGCATTTACTCCGCAGTTTATTGTTATTTCCTATCTCTGTTTTGAATGAAGTAGTAGTTTAATTCGTAAAAGTAATTTATCAGCGTACAGTTTTGACTCCTATGCTTTAATTGTTAGCATTAGCATCAGCAGCCGAAGTCTACTCTTACATAGCCAAGCTCTACAGCTATGATTGTATTTATGTAGTAATTGCAGTAATTAAGTGTTCACTTTGACATTATTGGCAATTTTAATTCAGCGGTAGTTGGAATTGCTAAATTACTGCTCGGTATATGTATACGTATATTTATGTATATTTTACGCTCATAAAATGCATTTTCTACCATATTGTCGGAAGTACGCATGTTTAAACTGACCCATGTTCTTTGTAGTGACGCTGTGTTAAATGTAACTTAAACTGACTACTTGTATAAATATACTATTCTGTAGAATGCAATGGTATTTGAAGTGGAATGTGTACGCAATTTAGAATGCATTGTATGTGAAAAGTACAAAGTTGATAGGGGAGTTTAATCTCGGATGAATTCTAATTCAAATTTGTTTTCCTTTCCGTTTTCCTTTACTACCCGGGCATCTCACACTACTCGTGGATTTGGTGTTGGCTGGCACGAACAACTTGGTCTTTTGGCATCAATAGGAAAATCTGCAACAGTAGCTGCGGCACTGGGGGTACTCGTCCTCTATATATCAGCCGGTGGTTACATTTTCACTCTGGGAGAAGGCTGGGAGTTTTTCGAGTCTTTCTACTTTTGCTTCATAACCATGACCACCATTGGATTGGGTGATATTGTCCCTGGTAAGCACATTCGTTTTTCTTTCTTTTAGCTTTTCGTTACGTTTTCCCTCATTCACTCAGAGTCAAACGTTTTCAAAAAATGTATGTATGCTTATAAAAGTACTTTCTTGACGCGACATCAGATCAGCATTTCCATGTCGGTGATTTTATTTTTATGCGTGTGCTTGTAATGGAACTTGCACGACTGTTGGCTACTTGCTTTCACTTACTTTCTGTTGATTTTATTTCCTTACAGTGTCAACCCACTCGTTTGTGGTGTCAACTTTTTAAGTACAATACTTGCTTTTATCAGGATATCTTGACAAAGATGAAGTAGGCTTTTATTTCGACTTTTTACTCTGCAATTTGGAAAGATGTAACAAAAATCGATTTTCCATTTCCTTATTACTCGCTTCATTTGTAGGAAAGGGTTTTACGAAATTATTGTAAAATCAGTGTTCTACAACCTTATTGCCGTTATTGCATGTGGATCTGGCAAATCGCTACCGTCCGAAGTAGATTTCCAGTACACACGCAAACACGTCCAACTACACTACTGCAAGTTAAGAACAAAGAAAGGTTAACTGTCTCAGTGATTGGGATTTAGAGGGCTTAAAAGTTTTGTCACGTAATGGAAAGTTCAAAGAGCACACTATCGTGTTTATATTTCAATTCAAATCAAGGCTTGGTAATGCGGTCATATATTTCCTGGACTAATGAACGTATATAGCTTTATGGCCCTATTCTACATTTCCAAAAAGGAGGAAAAACCATTAGTCAGCCTTTTTTATACCATTATTTCACATTGGCAGACGAACTGATTTATTCTCAGCTTTTTCCACATAAATTTTCGACATGTTGCCATTTCGAACTTTTCATGTATTTATTTACTTGTAAAAACAAACAAACAAACCATTAGTAGTACGTATCTTAAACGTGGCAGGTATGATGTTACAGATAACAGAAATAAATTAACTTACTTGGTAAAAAATAAACATTGTTCGGTGCCTCTCCCACTTGACCCACTACGCTTTATGCTATTAAACCATACTGAAGCATTTAGACGACATTATTTTGTATGTAGGAAACTTTCATATACATCACTTCAGTTCAATTCAGTTCTAGAATTTCGGTTTTAGGCAATCGCTTTCTGCCAAAAAGCTTGCTTCGTATATAACAAGACCACTGATATCTTAAGATCTTTACATTATCAATTTCAATGCTTTCCAGAGAAAAAATCTATCATGCTACCTTGCATGATATACATCATGATTGGTTTGGCTTTAACGTCAACCGCTATCGAGCTTGTTCGGAGTCAGTATGCGGATTCGTGGAAGAGAATGCGTGAACTATCAACAAGACTACAATCATTGTCTGGACCGTTAGCAAAAAGCTTGCAAAAGTGAGAAAATCCCTTTAAAATTACAAATTATGAACTTAACAAAAGACCATCGATTATTTTTTGTAATTTGAGAAAATAGCGTTATCTACAATGTATAATAATAATTATACGTGTTTTACAAACCATGCTCAATCAAACCAAGCGATACCTACTTTATAAATACTATTTTTACATCAAAGTTAGTAAGTATAGTATAACACAAGACTTATAATAATATAATATTTAACATTTTGAATCAAGATTATGTCGTAAATGAAATTTGACGTCGTTTTGCTGCTTTAAGTAAATCCGCATGAAATTTGCAAATATATTGTTATAGAGTTCGTAAACAAATAATGAGCACTCGACATTAAAGCTTTCCCATTAACATTTTAGCTCACACTGCGCACTGATATGTTGGTGTTGAATGTAAATGCGATAGAGAAAGCAGTGCTGAAAGAAAGCCCTGTTACTTATGTTGAGTTGATCAATGGACTACCTTTCTGACAACAATGGAACTACTTTGGGAAAATTACGAGTTTCCAACAAGCAAACAGCTACATGATTTTATTTTAATGCCAGCTCATGAAGATTTTCAGATTACGAAATAGCGCATGCAGATTTCTCAACGTAGCAAATTGAATGTCAGCAAGTTAGCAGCAGCATAAATATATATGTAAACCCAGAGTTCACTACTGTTTCCTAAGCTGTACATTTATTTATTTGCGCGTGATATTTGCGTAGCATTTTTTATGTTTTTTTCATGAAGTAATTTTACTCCTCCAATGTGGAGTGTGAGTGAATACAAGTCTCAGCTATTACAATATCCCATAACCCACATGTGCACGTTATACTTACGTACATGCACAATTCAAATAAGAGAAAAGTGAATTGTCAAAACATGCGTATTCCCATAACATAAACCTTTTCTGGGTTATTGCTTCTTTTTCAACGATTCTTCTAGTTATAAGGGAACTAGAGCAGCAATGTACTGTTACCATATATCATTTAGTCTCTCTGCTCTTGACTAGCGCATCTTTCGATGACCACACGACCAAAAGTGAGCACTCAGAACTCTCCTAGTAATGTGTACACGTGGTCAAAAAAAATCGCAGTCTTGCAAGGTAAGCTATAAGCCAATCTAGTAGCTGCTCAGCGGAACAAATATTGGTGGATTATCTCGGAGTCGAAATTCTTGAACCGCAATTTCAGAGAAAGTAGCGTGATTGTTAAATTTATATGATCATGTAGATGCGTATAAAACGAGCAGAAAATGAATGCATGCAGCGCGAAACTACCATAGCTCCGTTATGCCACTCAGTAATATAGAGTTATACAACTAGCTTTTCTCATGCAACATTAGTTTTGTCTTAGGAATTTGAAAAGAATCGTGTTACATTCTATAAAACAAGTTAACCTTCCGAAAGTACCATTCTGTTTGAAAAGAAAAGGGTAAAAATGGTGCTTACTTGAGAAGGACATTTCAATAAAAGTTAAACCAAGAGCAGAAAGTTTGGTAATATGAAAACTTGCTAAGAGCTCTTGCTCGTTTTGCTTTTATTGGACTGAACTGTAGTTGACAGTTGAAGAGGTTACATGACATCAACCATTTATAATGTAATTCGAGCGTTATTTTGTGTATAGGTATGGAAACAACATCAATTTGGACGTGAATGTACTCCAGGATTTGAATGAGCTGAAAAAGGCTTTAGCAATGAACTCAAAAGGTATGAAACGTGAAGGATCCCTTTGGAAGAAAATTTGGGAAAATGAAGATGGCTTTGACATCGACATGGTGGAATCGGATGAGCCTCGATTAATTCAAATAATCATTTACGAGTCGTCAGTGTAATCCCGTCCAGAATATTTTTCAACCGTTACACCTATCAATCAGAAACCAATCAAGCCATCATTGTTGTCATGTTCGTCATCATCATGATATGTAATGTATACCACTCAAATTCAGTTTTTGCCGTGCTGTGCTTCACTTGACGATAAACTCTGTTGGGGAGATTGTTACAACAACTAAGTAAGTGTAGGACTGTTTATAGAGATGCTTTTTCAGTAAAAACCGCAAATACGTATCTAAAGAAACGTACATCTATTCACATGATTTTTCATAGAGGGTACGACCGTATAAACACGCAAAAGAGACATGTACACACTACCTTGACACGAAACTACATACCTACATAGTGCACGCAAAATATTTTATGTATCGATCTACTGAAAACACGTCGAATATACTCGCAAGAGTTAACAATGGTAATCAAGGAATCCGGTAGCGAAACAAATCTCCTAAATAGTAAATAAATCCTTTTGATTTTAATTAGAATACATATTTCATATATTCAAACGCGTGGTGGTAATTCTCATAGTAATATAAATCCCTACGAGGAGTAGCTTTTTTACAACACTGCATTGCAACATGTGGTAAAAAATTGTGATTCAATCATAACTTACAGAATATTTAACCATAATATACACATTATCTCAGTAAATTATAGTAATACTATTTGTAACATTGTGAGTACTTAGGGTATTGGCAACTCGTATACTCAAAAACCAAATCTACTCCTCTTTCTGCGTACTCATCACTTCACCTCAGTTTGCCCATTTTAAAATTTAAATTGTTAGTGATAAGCATCGTCATGCTATAAATCAATAGTGATAATCAACATTATAGATGAGGTAATAGATGACTAAAAAATAAATACTTTCTTTAAAGGTATACAGCAATTCATGATGGTGTAGAAAACTAACTAAAAAGTAATACCATACAAACAGGGCACAATCAAAATGAAATGTTCGCTAAATAGCTGTCGATTTATGTCAACATGTCAATACAGACATTGACATGCATAGAAATACACTATTATTAAATACAGGATTGACATTTCCTATTTTGTACCGTCATTTACCATGCGTACTATTATATATATATAAAGTCGTAAAAATAGGTATGTATATGTTAGTTCAAATTTAAATATCTACATGTAGAAAGATTATAAACCTATACGATGTACAATGGTTCAAGTTGTAGATAAAATATGCATAACGCAGGAATACCTATTTAAGAATTATAGAGTAACCCTAAACCTATAGTTGTTGCGGATTAAAAGGTCAAATCATTTTTGCATGTATTATATAGGTACATACATAATCATGTAAAAACTCAAATGTCAAACGCTTTTACAATACCTACTCATGAACGGAATGTAATACAAGTGGTTTTAAATATTGTCCCTAAGAAAAAAGTGATTTTTGTTTTAAGCATTTATTTTGGTCGACCATCATGCATAACTACGCTACCTGGTCGGTTGTTGCGAATTAATGAGTTTCATAATTTCTTATCATGCCGGGATTAATTTCAGGTAGTTTGAGTAAGCAATGTTAGGAACGACTTATCCACGTCATCTCTCCACAAACATGTTGCTGAAAGATTGGCATTAAGTGCGCTATCAGTTGTCATTTCGAAGGGGCTGCACGTGTCGCTTTAATTGAGTTGCTGTGCTTTCCATTCGCAATAGTGACCGACTTTGGTGTACAATTTGTACGTGTGGTGGTCCGGTTCGTGGTAGATTCGGACTTGCTGTCGTCATTAAAATTAAAAGGAAATTTGAGAAATTGACAGTTTCTTATTTTGCGTTGCCTCATCTTTCGTTGGTATAAAAACCAGGCTCAAATATGTAACAATAGTATTTATTCAAATTACCTTTGTTCGCATTTTGTAATTTGCATCATTCACGAAAATATAATATTCTATAATTGAACCAAACTTTAATTGCATATAATAATGTGTCAAACTTTCTCAGTCAGCAAGCTTCTTCGGAATGCTGATTCTGAAAATTTTCCATCTAAAATCGAAAGGGGAAACTTGCCTAATTGAAGTTTAGATGACAGTGTGACGTGTGTAATCAGATTGATGGGTATTAATTTGTGGGGTGTTCGCGTAAAGTCGATGAATCGTTTTGCGATTTCGTCTTATACATGTTTTACTTACTTTGGGACTTTGGACGTCCCTTGTGTTCTGTGCTATCGTGTCGGTATGAATTAATGTCGTGGGGCTCTGTACAATACCACGAAATGACCGTACACCCGGAGCGCCTAAAACGCAATTTATTGCGAACAAACGGTCCAAATATCATTGATCACTTCACTGTCCCAAACTGTTGCATTACGTTTGTTACCAACTACTATTTGCATTCTTGGCTTGAAGGCACCTCAACCAAATTTCACAAGTCTAGACATTTTGGTTGCTGTGAGCTCTAATTCGTGCGACGGTATACTGATCAAGATCTGATAGATTTTATGACCGAATTATTCTATTGCGTGCAGTACCATATCGCTCCCGATATATGTAATGGTTTCTTCAGTAGCCTTGCCATGCCAGTTTGGTGAATTAAGACGAATGAAACATAATATTCACAATCAGTATAAAAAGAATGCAAGACGATTTCATCATTCCACAGAGGGTAAAACGAGAACAAACGTTAGCTTTTGCACCATCACTGAAACTGACGTGCAAAATTCAGAATAAATATTTTTCCTTTTCAAGAATAATATGTATTTTAAAACAGCCTTAGGGGTGGGTTGAGACATGTTTTATTTGGTATTAATTGAAACTTAGTTTTTTGTTTTAATTTTGCAACGGAAACGATTTAATCGCTACTTTTATTAAGCTAGTTTGGAGGATGGTTTAACTTGACTGCAGCACTGTGAAACAATATTTTTGCTTTGACATTTGACCAAACTATGTCGAACAATCAAGAAAACATTGCAATATGTTTATGCTATTTTCAAAAGTACATGCTGCGTCAAACTGATTTTGGCTGATGCTTCACTTTCATATGAATATACTTTCCTGTTGTTTTTATAATGTGTAAAATAATTAGTTAGGGATGCAGATGCATTAAGCTTTGAATACACACCGTATGAGTCCAACTGCCCATGAAGATCAACACTAGTAGGGAACATTACAATGCTATGCTTAAAAATATCATACTATGCTAACGTCTATGGTGTTGTTATTGGAGGCAGATATATAATTGTGAAAATTCATTGGTGCTACATGAGATTAAATTTTGGAGGAAATCCTGATAATATTGGCATCCAATAACGACTTCACTATTTGGACAAAAAACTTTTATTATTTCGCTTGAAAAGACACAGCTTATAAATAAATTTGAACTATCAATATGAATATTCATCAGGAAAGGATTATGCTTCTAACTTTGCATTGAAATCTGGTTTAATGCATAACGTTTTTTTTGTTCTCATACTCAAATGGCATCTTCGAAGTTTTGCTTATTAGGAGAGAAACACGGCTACTTATAAATGTATGCTAGAATGTCGGCAAAAAATACAGTTTCAAATCTGCTCAATTGGAAAGCAAACAATAGGTAAGGTACGCGAAACAATAAAACACTTGCTTTTTTACAGGTGTGTTTAGAAACGGGCACGTAGAAGCCATAAAATGTACTTGTGACAATGGCTGGTTGACGATGATGAGAAAACAAGAGAGCTTAGCTGCAAAGCTTCCGCTTCTAAATTCTCGAAAGTTAACCACACTAAACTTTTTTTCGTGGTCGGATCGGACCAACATTTTACTAACAATGAAACTAGTGATAATGGGTATGGTTACCAGTTACCGAAAACAAACAAAATCAAATTGAAGGTCTTCTTTTGCCTATAGGGAAAGGATGGGTACCTGAGATTTTTTTGAATTGCTATACATCATGCTTCGTAACGTTAGTACATGCTTGAATGTCGATGAAACTGCACACTGCGTGAATAAATTGAATGCATTGTTGACAGTTTCATTTGTCTTGCGTCACACACAACCAATTTATTCGTATGTCTATGCCCTACGTACTACATCGTAAATCACCTCACTTGCCAAGTAATGGAACCACGAGAGAAGTTCATTAACTTAGCATAAGAAAGAGAATTCATTTGTATTCATATTACGGAAGAAGGTATCTTGATTTCAGTACGTCACATGCTTACATTTATCATTTGAAATTTATCAGTCACCAAAGTCACCATGATTCTCACATCTTTTGAATGGCTGTTCTGCAATTTGGCTTACTATCAATTCCTGAAAGTTATTATTGACTAATAAATATAAAGTTTCTGGGTTTATACTCTTCTAAAACTATAAGGAATTTTACAAGGTCTCAAAATGATCTATTGCAGGGGCAAAAAAACAATGTTTAAAATATGGTATCTTTCGTGCATATGGTTTGTGAGTATTGTTCTAAGTTACACTCTGGGTGGCAAACATTCACAACTTCCGGAACCATTGGCTTTACGGAAGGAGACTGAAAGATCATCCAGACGTATTCCTACTCCAAAAGGTGAGTGTCACTGGGACTGGGTAGTAAACGTGGAAATCTTGAAGTGAGATCATGCCTTTCTGCTTTTCTTTAAAGTTTTAAACTGGCCTACAATGATGGTGATGCGTACGGAAAAGTTTAATTGATAAAAAGTGTTTGTCAAGTTCACAGATGCGGAGAAGTAGGCCGAGACCTAGTAGTGAACTTTGTAAACTCAAACTACCCAAACGACGACACAGATGCTGGAGACTGCAAATTCCGAATGGTAGTAACCAGTCAGCATACTTGCCAAGTTAGTACAAAGGGATATTAAAGTCAGTTTTCTCCTTATAAAAGTATGAGTTTTAGACATAACCTTCTGGTATTGGTGCATAGGTATTTATATTATAGGTTGGTCAGGTTGGTGTGAATGGGGAAATCCATTTTCCAAATAATATTTTGTTATCAAAACTCTGTCGGTGAAAGATTCTTTTCGCTTCCCGAATCGTAGATAGATTGATAGTCCCTATGCTTTAAAAACTACGGCAGCAAAGATCATTATTTTTTGCCGTTTTTTCTTTAGTCTGACATTTTCATGTTCTCTTTCGTTTTATTTTCACACGTTGGAGAGAAATATGTGGAATGTGCCTACAGGGATTGCGTCGCTCTTCTCTCCGCTTTCCGGTATCTAATACAACTCATAAATCATAACAACTATCCTTGCTTCGATTACTTTCCAGATCCGAGTTGATTTCGTAGATACGGAACTTATGCATCCTGTTCGTGGAGAATGCTTGTCCCAATTTTTTATAGTTCAAGGAGCCATTTGGCCTACAGGTTTACCACCGCTCTGTGGAATCAACACTGATCAGCATTGTAAGTTCCATTTTTATTTGAGTTAAATTCTCAAATAAAACCAAGGGCAAGGGCCAAAAATGTTTGCCAAATATGTGTGAAACAAAAATTACCATCAGTAGCTTAGACAAGGGATTATCAATGTGATAAGTATTTAGATGATATCCATCTCCATACGTTCTATTTATATGATATATGTACCTAAGTTAAACATGATTTATTTGATGATTTACAGTTTACCTGCATTTAGAACCTTGGTATGGCAATGCTACAATTGTAGACTTCAATTTAATTACTGTTATTCGCGGAAGACCTTATCGCTTTGGTGTCTGGCTAACACAAATCGATTGTTCGTCCTTTAACGTTCTAAAAGGTAGATTTTTAAATTTAAAGATCACATAGCTCATGCATAGTTCACATACCATTGCATTGAATAAACTACTGTGCAATTTTTATTTTCAAACTGACTTAACTTAAAAAGGGTCGAGCATATTAGTAATATGTAAGTTGGAAAAATAAATTCAAAGCTATTTGAATACGTAATCAACAATGAACATTATTCGTTATTAGCTCGCAAAAGTGTTTGAAGTGCGAGCTTATGAAATCGTCTGCGCCGTCTGTGTGTGTCTGTGTGTCTGTGCACATTTTATTCGCTTTTTTAAAGTTGAATTCGTGTTCTAAGGTCCAACAGGAATTTGTGAAACGACCCTATTGGGTGTTTTACTGAGTGCCTAGGGTGTTAGATTATGTGTAAGTGTTGTACATTCGAGTGTATAGGGTGTTCTACCAAATGCATAAAAATTTTTTGTCTCAAGTCCAAACGGAACAAAGATACGACCCGATTGGGTGTTCTATAAAATGAGAAACTTAGAATAACAAGGAAAAATA
>JAHZNA010005009.1:0-11136 GCA_027743935.1 Sinodicranocentrus sp. ZH6 | reverse complement strand
ACCATTTATACTCATTTCGATAAATAACGTCCTTGTTTCAGGTTATTTAAGTAGTAAAATTTTACTCAATAAGAATAACCAACCCACTTATTTATAAGCACCTCCAGGGTTAATGCTAATGCTCAGTTTAACATTGCATTACATTATACGATTGTACCAGAAGCACAAACAAATTGTACTTGTTATGTCAAATCCCTTGCCAGCATGTGAATAATTTTACTAAATTCACCAAGTCTGCGTAATACGCATAGCAGTTATTGATCCAATTAATATCAAATTATTCAGCAGAATCAATGAATCTCTCTAATACCTATGTATACAACGACATACAAGTTTACATACCCAAAATCAGAAAAGGCAATCTCATATCTGCGTGCTTGGCGTTGTCGCACACATGCCGTGAAACAGATTCGTTTGCAAATGACCTACTTGCATTTTTATTACTGGTGGCAGATGCTGCAGTGAAAATGCAACATTCGGAAATTCCATGTAAAATGTGTATAATTATGTTTAGCTACTTATTCATGTACACAGCAGCAACAGCAACTATACTGACAAGGAAATTCCACAAACACTCTAATATATTACGTAGTATATATGAATCGAATTAGATGATGTCTGGATTCATCCAAAATTTGTGATAACTCAACATTGATTTTAATAAAACCACGTAAAATGATTGTATTCCCGCTGTATGCATAATTTTCAATTCTAAGCTAATCTTGATTTCATATCCAAAGATGAGTGCAATTACTTTTTGGGAAATAATTTATTCAATTGTTTTTAGAATATATCATTAAAATCTGAATTACAGAGAAACAAAGGTTTTGACATAGGCATCCTATAGCTTCTACTATAACCTTCAGGATTTCCGGACCCCAAACCGTTCAAGATACAAATACAAGTTTTATCCAAACATTGGCTGCTTCCTAAACCGGCAATGCACTCTATTTGGGATTCGCAAGGTTGTCCCACCCGAGTTGCTTTCTTGTGGCATTTGTGATGGCTTGGCTCATTCACAGAGTTTTCCTTACAGGTGCAAACTTTACTTCCGGAAGAGTTCAACTTGCACTCACTCCACCTTCCAGGTGCCCCCTGTTGACACTGATGATCTTCCCGACAGGCATCGCCAAGTTTGTTAACTACAGGAAGGCAATCGTCCAAGTGGCTGCTAGCAACGTGACCTCCAACACAAGCGCATATTCCAGTGAAGGTGCATTCAGATGTTTCAGGGGCTCCTACACAAGCATCTTTGCACGGCCATCCAATCGGAGCAGGAGCGTGGGAGCATTTGGTAAAGTTGTCTGTAGGAACGGTGCCATTCTCACAGGTACACATAGAGCCTGAAAAGCATTTACTGTCTTCGCCTAAATTCGATGTACACTGAATATCGAAGCTGCAAGGGTCCTGAACATTGACAGCTTTTTTGAAGCAAATGTGAGGTTGACTGGTTTCAGTAACAAAGCCATTGGCGCAGATACAACGAGAATCGACACAATCACTGCTATCCTTCTTAGATCCTAGTTGACATTGCTGAGGTTCGTCACATTTATCTCCAAATATGTTTCGGATAGGGAGACAAGAATCGTTCCTTGAATTGGGCACATTCCCAGGATTACATAGACATTCTCCTGTCTGCCGACTACACTGGGATGTTTCCGGAAATCCAATGCATTCTTTTGAATGCTTACACTCTCCTCCAAGCTTGGAGAGACATTTTGTCTTATTTTGATTTGAAATCGAGTCACGAACACAAGTACATGTTTTTGTGCCTAACGAGCACTCACTAAACCGACCCAAGTTTGATTCACATTGTGCATCTTCTACACACGAGTCTTCAACCTGGGTAGCCTTTAAGAGACACTGATACGATAGCCAGTCAGTGATATATTTTGATGTGCAACGGCAGGTACCATTCTTCACGTTGTATCCTGTCTCATCAATGTGATCATAGGGGCTACAGTCGTACATTTCTGAAGCTCCACAAGAATTTTCATCATCGGGTGAACAAGAAGAGCCGATTTGATTCAGGGGGACAGCAATAATCCCGAGATCATCCTCAATAGAGCACTTGGCGATTAACGATAGTTCTAAGATTACCAAGCTACTCAAAATTAAAAAGAAGCTGGAGAGTTTCATTTTGTCAAATTGAGCAGTCTAGAATTATTGAAATAAGTTCAAGCTGGAAAATAAGGAGCTCCCAAAGGGACAGAGAATTTACAAATGATGAGATTATCAACAAACTTATTGGTCAAGTTTAGGATGACCCAGTTTTAAGCAAAAACGTCACAGTGGCTGAGGTCATCTGCTTCTCGAGATAAACATATGCATTGCAGTATTATACCAGGTTGTTACTTTGTAAGATGCTCGTACTTTCATCTAATGCCAACATATTGCCAACTTGATTTTCATTACCAAGAAAGACACAAGACGCAAACATGTAGATTATGTATAAAAGCAATAAAACCTGCATGCTGTATACCTATGGAGAATGTATGAGTGCATTCATGAATGGAAATTGAGGTTTTTAATAATACTGACATGTACATGATAACAACTGTGACTTGAGCATAATATGAAAGATGAATATTGCTAAACAAACATCCCATCGAATTGTAAAATAAAAACCCTGTTGCATAAACTCTGAATTGAAAATTCAAAAACTCGAAACACTATACCTTATCAAAAAAATAATAATAATAATACAGTAATGATAAGTTTTCCTATTTTTATTGACCCACTCAAATCTGTCTAGTAGTTTTGGAAATATTTGAAACCTTTCAGGTAATAAAAATTGATTGCGATATCCCAATCGAAAGATACTGACGATTTGAACATTCTTATTTCTTAATATTATAATGAATTAATAAGCGTATTAGTGTATGCAGTGCAACAGTGCAAGATATGCTGGAAAATGTGTATTGTTGGAAATATTTGCGGATCGATTGTACTGTATACTGTAAAAAAGTAAAATAAAATATTTTCACATAAAATAATAAAATGAGCAATCCCAGTCAAAATCTCAAAACGAAACGAATGTCAATTGCAAAAGTCACATATTCCATTGCTCATTATTCCACTTTCTTTAAATATTGACCAGACCTGCCTTTGTTAGGATTTGTCAGTGGATACGGTTATTAATTTGTTATCATATCATATTATTTGCTCAAAGTGACTCTTGCATTTTTATGCATGCATCAACCAAGTAATCTAAATAAAATCGCAAAAACCCTTACAAAAAATATAAATAAGTAAAACAGGGGGAGTTTCGTGTGGAAACTACCGAAATACAATGGAGTCGCGTAATTTACAAAGTCAAATGTTTTCTGTGCTATATTTAACACTTCAGTATTTTTGTGAAGCACGTGAACATGACGCAAAAATATTTTTTTCAGAAGAGTTTTGTGAAAAATGTATTCTTGAAGCTTGAAGCTCAGACTCTTTAAACCGGATAAAGTGGTGTGGTTTGTAATAAGAAGAAATTTTTACCACAATGTTTATTAAGAGTTTTAACACAACTCAACTCATTTACAAAATGAAGACTTGAAGACGTAAGCATGTACATACGCTTCATTCCCCAAATAGTTTCTCCAGCGTAGACGAAGCATCTCCATCTCAATTCAAGCTCAAAAATGAGATTTCAAGCTGCTCTAGGGTTTCTCTTCTTCCTCCTTCAATATTCCTGGGTAAAATGTACGAATCCAGGTCAAGGACTCAATCCTGGAGCAAGTGTTGGTGGGCAATTTCCACAAATTCGAAATACCCCCCAATCTTCAAGTATAACTTCATCTCTCCCTGCCGGCCCTGTCGCGTCCAGTTCCTCTGGACTTCCATCAGCGGCATCTCCTCCTAAGCAAAAGTTATCGAGGGAGGATCGTCAGAAGCTTAAACAGGCACAGCAGAAACTAGCCCAAGATTTAATTTCCGGCCCAACAAGTAGATTCGAGGGGAAGCACTTATTCAAAAATGGGGAAAAGCTGGTCATCACAGGAAGAAGTGGGAATAGTCAGTATAAACACGTTCAAAACAGCTTTGATTTTCTATCCGCGGATTCTTCCAAAGCGAAAAATTACTTGATTGATTTGAACCTCAAGCTGTACAAAGGCGGAGTGCTTCCTCAAGCAAGTAAAAACCAATTCGACTCTTGGTTTGCCAGCAGTGACAAGAAGTTTGTGACCATTGTGGATGCTGACATTGACGACCTGACAAAAAGTATTAAGGGACAGGTAGGCAAGTCATGTAGACAAATTGTCCATATAGTTTAACCAAATCAATGCTAATTGTCGTTTATTTAGTTTGACCATTGGGCCATTGGCAAACCTCGGGATGCAAACGGAAAGTTTCTCGATCCAATTCCAAACTTTACAACAGGCAAGAAGCACACTGTAACTCATATTACTTTCCAAGCCAAAAAGGACAGCAGCGGTAATTTTGTCGACGTTGAGGTGAAAGCCCAACAGTATTCCACAAAAGTATCGATGGGTACAGATATAGACGGATCTGGAAAAATTAGTCATCTTGAGACCATCTCGCCAAAAGGGGCAGCTCTCCAAGAAAAGACACTCGCGTCATTTACTCGTGCAGAACTAGACGATGTTGCGACAAGGACGCAGAAATTCTGGAAGGATCTTGGAGTGCCGGCGAGCGCTCACAGTGTCATTTTAAATGAAGGACTCCAAGAGTATAAAACTATGAAGCAGGACTTTGACGATCAATTGAAACAAAATCCACCCGGCACAGCACCTGCTGCAGGATCAAGTAGTGTCGCTAGTACAAGTGGGGCTTGCCCTGCTACCCCAGGAGGACGGAGGAAGCGAGCTGCAGTTGGAGCTGGAAATTGTGCATTTTTCGTAAAGCCAAATGGCGACGTTGACTCTGTCCATCCGAAAGGGGTTATCGACGAATACAAAAAAGCAGATTCAGAGGGGAAGAAAAAGTTGACAGCGATGGCTAAAGATAACATGAACAAAGTTCAAGATGTCGATGGGGTTAATTCCGATAATAAGAAAAAAATGGCTAAATTGGTACAAATTGAGGATGTGAAGACACATGTCGACATGGTCAATTCTATCTCTAAACTGGAATCTACAACAACAGGAAAATCCTCAAGGATGTCTTCAATGCTGGATACAGTCAAGGCAAAATTTTCCAATGCAAAAACAAAACTAAGCAACTCCAAGGTCGCACGTGGTCTAGCTTCCGTTGCTAATTCCAAGTTCGGAAAGAGTTTTAGCACAGGCGTCGGCACAGTTTCAGGCTCCCTTGGTACATTTTTCCTAGCGAAAACAGTTGTAAACGGGATTATAAAAGGGGATGCTACATCATTAGCCATTGTTGGTGCTCGAGTTGGCTACGAGGTGGCCACCCAATCTGCTGTATGGGCAGGCGCAAAATTTTTCAAGGCAACTACCAAAATCGGCAAGGCAGCAAAATATCTTGGAAAGGTAGCCGGTCCAATTGGTGCCGTGGCAGATATCGGCTTGAGCCTTTGGTCACTAACAAAATCAGTTCAGAGATTGACTAATGCAACAAACCAATACGACAAGAATGACGCCATAGCAGATATCGTTTCCGACTCAATAGACATCGCAGTCACTGCCACGGTCACAGTTCTCTCTATCGCTTTTCCTCCCGCGGCTCCAATCATCATTGCAGTGGGGGCTATTATTGATCTTCTTGCCAAATTAGCAACTGCACTTTTCAAAGCTGGGAACGAAGTCGCCAAAATCAATGCAGAGATTCCTCTCCTCGACTTTGAAAAGAGGGAAGTCTACACAAGTCGCTTTTTTGATTGGTTTGGAACTCGTCAAAAAGACTATATCGACTTCCTTTTGGAGGAAAAGGCGGCAAATGATATGGCAGTCCAGCACAACCTCAAATTTCTCCAAGATAATCCTTCTTTTTTGGGAATGGTATTTCCCTCCAGAACTCTTGCCTACGATGGAGGATGCCACTTGACAAAAAGGCATTGCGCCTTAAAAAATGCGTGGGGCTGTACCCGATGGGAAAATTTAAAAACGATGGCTTCAGGATGCGATTGGAATAGACCTTGTTCTGACAGTTGGGGAACTTGTATTGACCACTGGGAGCGTGTTGGTGGTTGGGGGTATGACGACTTCAAATGTGTTTGCAATCAAAAGTCGACAACATCCTTTGGCTTCCCTCGTCAAGATTCTTTAGTTGACTTTCGAGAAAAGCAAAGCGTCTACTGGGAACGGGCCGTGCCGAAGGATGTGGAAAATGCAGAGTTCATTTGTAAACCAGGTAGTATCTCTGACCATGGGTATAAAATCTCTCAAAGCCATTCCAAATCAGAATATCTTTGTGAAAACGCTATTGGACTGATACAACCTTCTCACAAGAGGAAAACTGGTCAAGTTATGCTTTTCGACTTGGAGGATGGTCATGATCGTGTCTATCTCAGTGGAACTTCTCCAACTCCAAATTTATTCCGGATGGGAAACGAAGGGAGAAAA
Source organism: Sinodicranocentrus sp. ZH6 (assembly GCA_027743935.1). NCBI lineage: Eukaryota > Metazoa > Arthropoda > Collembola > Entomobryomorpha > Entomobryidae > Sinodicranocentrus > Sinodicranocentrus sp. ZH6. Next base: position 4,660 of record JAHZNA010005009.1, on the reverse strand, counting down.
GAGTTTTACGGAGGTGGAGGCAGAAATGAGTTTTTATTGGATGGCGACTGCACCAAATCACTGAAAGGAACCTTATCCGGTGGAAGATCAGATAGTGACGCTATCACGATATTAGATACGTGTAGCAAAGGAAAAGAAATCCAAGTTAATTTTGCCTCAGGGAAGCTTCAAACAAGTGGGGGTAATGTGGACATTAGCTTTAGCAATGTTGAAGACGTGTATGGACGAAGAGGGGAAAGTGACAAGGTGGTCGCTAGTTGTTCCACGAGGAAAGTAATACTTGGAGGCGGCAACTCGGGACAAGAAGATTTCATAGATATTCCCAATCCTGCCTGTCCAATGAATTTAACAGTTCTTACCTCTGGTCATACGAAAGTGAACAGTAAATCGACCCTTGGGGATATTACGGTTCTGGTAGAATCTCCCTGGAATGTAATTGACATCAAAGGGGACATTCACTCCAAGAATGGTTTGAGCTTTAACGTTATTTTTATGGACACGGCTTCACAGCAAATATTGCTGGAGCAGTTTTCTGTGAATGGGAAACAGCTGGAAGCTACTTTTGGAAAATCTGGGAAAAGTGAGAGTGCAAAGTTTAATCTTAATTTTGTATCTTCTTCAAATCAAGATGTACCTGTGTACTTTACGGAATCTCCTAAAGGGTCCCCTTACAGCGTTCTCATGCTCTCTTTGCAAAACTCACCAGTGTTCTATCATTCTCTCCCAAAAGCCCAAAGTCATACTAGAAAAGGCTCTGTCTCAATCCCAAACGTGTTCGAAGTGATTGGTCAATCGTGGACTGCTATTGGTGGGGATAAGTCGGACGAGTTTATTTTACACACTCCTCATGTTACCCTAGACGGTGGGAAAGGTGAAGACACCTTGAGGCTTCATAAAGAATTTAAAACCTCTGTACCCTTGGACTTGGGAGGTGGACGGCTGAAAAATATCGAAAACGTGTATGGCATTGCTGGAAACCCGATTACCATCAAAACTGCTTGCGACACCAAACTTGTCGTTCCATTTGGGGGCTCTTCCACTCATTCAGATGTGGTCATTGTACCACCAGGTCGATGCTCAAAGCGAGAACTTCAAATCATCGCTAAAGGTCACACTCGAGTTGTCATTGAAGGGGAAGTTGGATCCACGACAAGTGATATTGTTAGTGTAGTCACTAGTTCTGAAAGCCTTCTCCAATTTGAACTAGAAACAAAATCCAAAACAACCTCCGGCTTGGTTAATCTCATCCAAGTGACACACAAAAACTGGAAGATTGCCAAAATTTCCAGAAATAATAATCCACCCTCACTCCAATTTCACTTGATGGGAAGCAAAGATAATGGAGAATTTCTCAAGTTTATTTTGCATGTCTCCAGGAAGCAGGAAAATGCTGCGTATTTGGACATTCCGTATATTCAATTCTCCCAAAAAGATTCAAATGAACCATCAGGAATGCTCGTCATTGAAGCGGAAACTCATACGCCCAAAATCCTATACACTTTGAATAAATCTACGGAAGAGGTAAAAGTGGTTGGCTTCCACGGTATTCAAAACATGTTCGGCATTACGGCTCCTGGACCATGGAAGCTTACTGGAGGAAATGAAAATGATGTTTTCAGTGCTTCTATCCTCACTGGAATATCCATCAATGGAGGGGTTGGAGGTGAGAATGCACTTGTGTTGATAAACCATTCTTCCACTGCCGGAAAAGCAATGGTAATAAACCTTGAGAAAGGCGAAATGGGGTTGCTCCATTCCACCCAGAAAGGAACAGTGGCAAATATTCACGACTTGATCGGGCGTCAATCTCAACCTGACGTATTTCACGCTAACTGCTCAACGAAATCTTTGAAAGGAGGCGGAGGTTCGGGAAAGGGTTCTGAGGATATTATATTTATTTCAGAAACCATCTGTCGAAACGGTGACATTCCAAAAATGACTTTAGAAGTGGGGAGCCACACAAAAGTTAAGAATTCTGCAAAAAAGGGTCTATTCACATATTATGTAGAAAATCTTCTCACCGCAGACATTCAAGTTGCAGCGACGAAAGATAATCTACATTTTATCAAATTTGCCTCTGACCCATGGACCCTCATTGAAAACACTGCATTTAATCAAAAGGGTTCAACTTTAGGACTAAAGCTTAAATCAGGGCGTGTCCAAGAGTTCCCAATGTTCAGAAAACTAAACTCTGCTGAATACACCAATCCTGTGTTCGAGTTCCACAGACCAGGTAGTCCCATATCCTCTGATATTCGCATTGAAGCCAATGGCGCCATCACATCCACCTTTATTATTCAAGGAAGAGGACCGTCAGTTTTGGAAGTGGTTTCCGGCATTCCAGTGGATCTGAATAGATTCTTAATCAACATCACGGACCATCACTCTCAATCCTCTAGTGGAGTTATCAAAGGCTCAGGAAAAAGCGGTGGAAACCAATTTTGGGTTTTCAGTTTAAACCACATGACCACTCTAGATGGAGGGAATTGTATGGAAGCGGTGGGATGCACAAACTACCTCCAATTTGGAGAAGGATTCCAAACTGGAAAACCAATCGAGGTTGACCTTGACCAAGAAACTGGCAGTGTAAAGGTGTCCGGAAAGGTAATGATTCAAAATGTTAAAAACATGCAGGAAGTTCAAGGCCGAAGAAATGACAGCGTTTTAGACAAGGTCTACGTCACTTGCGACACAAGAAGTGTATCTGACTTTGAAGAAATCAATATTCGAGCAGCCCCTGGGGTAAAACAGTGTTTTTACAATTTGATTCTTGGAATTGGCAAACATACCCGAGTACTTTTTGAAGAGCCAAAGTCAGAAAACTACACTTCCACCTTCAATGACACTTTCCACTATCGGTTTACCACTCCCAGGTCATTTCGTCTGGAGGGAAGTGAATTCATGATGTTGGGTGGAAATCATAATTTTTATCTTCCTTTCAAACTGGATGATTTGGAGGGAATGCGTTTTGATGAGGAACATGAGCGACTTTTCTACTCCATATCTGGAAAGGACTATCACTTGGCAATGATCACTGGTCACATGATCACAGAACAGTTTTACCTACAGCCTGTAATGGTAACACAAGAGGGATTCTTACTTCAAGTTGGATTAGACGGAAGTATACTTTTGTCTATTGGTTCAACGTTTGAAACTACTGCTCAAAGACTAGGCGTTACGATTATACTTCAAACTAGCAAAGAGTTTCTATACGTGGGTCACGGAAACATGACAGGAGATCGGAATGTTGTCCAAAATTTGGGATCTCTAACAAGCCATTTGGTTGGGGGTGGAGCAGAAGATACAATTTATGATATCACATCCCTGGACAATGACGTGTTTATTTACTCTGGTTTTGAGGAGCTAAAGGATTTGGAAGACTTTACTAGTTCCAATGTCCCTAAACAGACTATAGATGTGACTGATATAATTGTTCAAATTCGTTTTGAATCTGGGACAAAATATGTCCCAAAGTTAGCAAGAAATGAAAGCCATCTTATAATTTCCATGGAAGGATATGAAGCCCAATATCCCGGAAAAATTATTCTGTATCATGGAGCCCTGGAGAAAGTTGCAAGTCGTGTGCAGCTCTTGTTTAGCAATGTAATTATGGATTTGCTTCCAGCGGACAATGGAAATACTTCCGAAGCGAGGTTGACAAGATCTGTCGGAGAACCTGAAGAAGAGGACAACTTCCCTCAAGAATGGAAATTCCAACCTCGACCCATAGAAATTCCCAAAGGCTACATCTACAGCATTTCCCCCGAAGATTTAGAAGATAATCAAGAGATCCACATAGCTGAAAACTACAACACATCTAAATCTCCTTCAAAATTCAAGATGGTCCGAAACGGATCCGACTTGTACTTGACCAACATGCTGGAAATGGGCGCAGTCAAGGAAAACCAGGAGGTGACTACTATCGTCATTTCTGACTTTTACAAAGCCTCAGTAGCACCTCCAGAGAATTCGTTGAGTGACAGCATTGGCGCTAATGATACTGAAACAAATGAGCAACTTCCTCAGCTACCAGGAACAATGTCTGGAATCACTGTTTCCCTTCCTGGATTGAATCTCATTCTAAACGATTCTGAAGTCATCACTTTCCAGCATTTCCCTGCTAGTGAAAATTCTCCAGAAACCACTACAGTAACGGTTCTTTCCAAGGAGGACATTACCGAATGGAAATATCTCCTTTATGACGTTGAAGAACGACTCCTCTACGATATGCCAGATATTCCCAGAATGTTCGTGTGTGACGGATGTGTGGACAGTAGCTATCTACGTTTTGCTGTTATCATCGGACTACCTTGGGGAGTCCTTCTAATCTCAACTTGTGCTTGCCTCTACTACAGTTTAAAACAGAGGAAAAAGGCTACGTATTCCGTTGCCAATGCTAATAAATCCGAGACTAGGAAATTACTTGGAGAAAATTAGCATAAATAGAATTTTCCCATTTATCTAGCCCAGTTGGGCTGTAAAATTGTTGGTCATATTTTGCTTTTTTAAATGTATACCTAATTAATGCAGAAACCAGTCTAAATTGGGGGAATATGATATATTCCGAAACCAGACCTACATACGGCCATGCTCCACAAAAAAATTATTATTCCTTTTCTTGAACCAACAATATTTTTAGGGAACTAACTGTAAACTTGCC